>VXBX01001954.1:362400-417299 GCA_013400415.1 Scytalopus superciliaris | reverse complement strand
AAAAAAAAAAAAAAAGGCTAAATTGAAGGACTGGCTTCTCTGCAGTCAAATGTGTACATATTATCAATCCCAAACAGGTTGAAACTCCAAACCTGTGGAAGTATTTTCCTGCATCCTCCTTTGAAGCCTCACTTACCACACTAGGATAAGTAGAAGGGCAGGCTAAAAAATTATATGTAATAAACTACATATTAAAGCTTTGAATTTACTTCCTTTAGCTACAGGTTGTTAGTTTTCTACACAAACAGACTTGTACAGGGGAAGAAGCATCATTCTCCAGCTTAAGACTAAGTTTTGCATTCAAATATCCCACTTGTTTATGGGGACATTAGCTATGGTTTACTCACAGCAGAAAAAGCAGAGAAAGTCACCCTGAGAGCCCATTTCAATGGCTAAGTGACTGTACAAGAAAATTATTGTTTCCACTGCCATTTTGGTCACAATCACTATGAAGACAAATGCTTCGTCCTTTAATATTTCTGCACTTAATTCACCAGTTACACAGAGTGTTCTGAAGCATTTGGAGCTCTGGCTTCATGTTAAACCATGGTCCAAAACAATAATGTAATCAATAAGCACTGGTTCAGTGATAACTTCTGCAAACCTCAGAACCATTAATGAAAATTTTATTGAGTGCTTTTTAAAAATGCAAAGCCATTTTAATTCACTTCCATATTATTCAGTACACTACTCTTGACACATTTATATGTTGTAAAATACTCCTCAGCAAGGAACAGAAAGACAGCTGAAAATTCCACTTTTCTGACAAGACAGTTTTGTAAGCTGTAAAATATACAGTAGTTCTGTTTAATGGGTAGCATTCTAAACTAGTGAATAAAACTTGCTACTTGATGTTGCTCACACATACGATCAAAAATGAACCGCCTATTGAAAAGATCTCATTTTCCCAATCAGAACACTAAAAACAGCCTCTCAAACATGAGCTTGACTATGTTAATACATGCAGGACCTATTCACACAGGTGGTATTAAGAATTAAAAATCAACTTCTGATGATGCAGAAATTATCCCTAGAGAAAGATGTCAGTCTGACCTCTTCATTTCAGTCACTGCTCAGGTTGAACAATTTTATCACTAGTCACTCAAAACCCACAGATTATCCCCTCTCAACACAGTCTGATTATTCTACTTGCTGAGCAACCTGTTCTAGTGGAAGATGTTTCTGCCATGGCAGCAGGGCTGGACTAGATGACCTTTAAAAGGTTCCTTCCAACTTAAACCATTTTATGATTCTATGACAAGATGCAGCTCACTTCTACCCTAGTCAGATACTCCTGACTGCATCAGTCCTGCATGTGTTTTCCAAAGTGACTCATTCCTGCTCCTACTGAGAAACTGCCCCTCCACATCATCATGCATGTGTGTTTTATGTTTTTAACAAGGATTCTATTGAAAATGGTACATTCTGCTTTGGAATTTTCATTCCAGGGTGACAGTGCTGGGATATTCTAGCTAAACATCACACACTGCCCTTTGCAAAAGATACTCATGGTTTTGCTTTAGGGATCACATGTTGGTTTTGTTCCATAGAACAAGCATCTTGTAAGGTCCTGAGCCTGCACTGTGATCACAGTTCAGTGTATAATTTCTTTGCATTTTTGAGAGCTAGCCTGTGTTTTTGTTGCCTCTCACTGCACATCTCTCCAAAAGGAACTAAATCAACTGGATGAAACACTAGCCCTCCAACTGCAGTCATTTTCTTTGCAACTTTCTAGTTTCTCCATCAATTTTATTTCTCTCAACTGTGGCTCTCAATTAGTCAGATATAGGAGATTTATATTTGAGGGCAGAAAATCTTGTGTCTGGTATGGACAGAGTCAATCTTGTAGAACTGCTGTGCTTGAATGCATCAAAAGACAAAATGTAGGAAATCACACTTGAAACACAATAAGTGAAAACTGAACTATGACCAATCCTAAGTTTGTGTGACTGCTACAAGGTCCCCACTCAGGCTTTGTAGGCTCTGCTCTAGTGCCTTTTTCTCTAGTTCTACCTCCTGGAAATCCCACTCCACTGTGATACATTCTAGCTCTTTACCTGCAAAGGTTCTTGATTCTTCATTCTCTCACTGAAGTTTGAAAACAGAATGCCATTTTTCTGGAAGGGAGGTTTATGCCCTAGGAGAAAAAAAGAAGCACTGCCATAGTTATAACTTGCTGCTCTAGAACACTAGCACAGGAGACACCACTCAAACCAGATCTCTGGACTGTACTTCCACAGCTTTATATTATATCATTTAAACAGCTCTCAGACATCATTTTGCAAACATTTCAAGTCCAAAAAATTTATGTAAAACCACTGATCTGACAAAACCAGGACAAGAAGAGAATTAACTGCCTGACTTTACTCAGTAGGCCCAGGGTCAGGTATTGAACAAAGCCTTCCTGACTCAGCTTCAACTACTATAGCACCCTGTCCCATGAATCACCCACTAAGAGCCAGCTTATTTAATGTCCACTTAGAATCCGTATGATTTAAACACTGTAATAATCACTAATCAATCTGACAAGCTTAAGCTTAGAAGGGGAAAGCTAGAAACCTGGTATAAAAGTATCTTTGACCAATCCTTTCCCTACAGTTACATGAAGAAGTTAATTTCTTTATATTACTATATAAATATACATAACTCCCATGCAGAGAGGCGCTCAAAAATAGAGCCATAAACTGAAGGTAACACAGTCATACTGAAACAAATGGACAGTCCTCACAGCACAGCACTCTTTTGCTTTTTATAGTACTGGGCCCTTTCAGCAGACAGATTTAGAGTTGGTTACCCTAGAAAGGCAAGTGCCTTCCTGAGCTCCAGTCTATTCCGTGGCTCCAAGAGGAATCCAGACTATTGCACAAAACAGACATTTCACTTGAATTTCTTCAGCGTACCCACCTGCATTTTTTTCTAGAGAAACTTGCTTGTTTTAGACTGAGAGTAATGGAAAATTCACACCACCCTGCTGGCAACAATCTGTTCCACTGGTTAACTATCTCCCTCTAAAGTTTCACTTTTGAACTTGGAAACTGGTGTAAACAAACCAAATTAGTTTAGCCGGTAAGAAGCACTGTAAAGGCATAAATTGGTCTGAAAGAGTCAGATTTCATCTGACCTTGCATCTTCTCAGACTGAAGAAGTTCAGCGTGAATAAGCACCAGTCTCACAGGGCTTACACTGGGGCCAAAAATCCATCACAGCTAAATTTAGGTTGAAGGAATCCAAAGCCACGAATAACTGTGTTGAATTACTTAAAAAATACAGATATTTTGGCTTACGCTTTAAATGTTTCCCTTTCCTGATTTTAAGCTACACAGGGGGTTTTGGGGGTTTGTTTTTTGGGTGGTTGTTTCTGTTTTTTTTTCTTTTAGACTTCTCAATTGCTAAAAATAGTCTGAAAGCAAGAACTTTTAAAGTGGGTATCAAATGTAAAGGTACATCAAGTATGAGTAACGTGTTAGAGGCTTGATTTATACCGTGAAAGTCAATGCCATACGAGCCTTCTAAAACCTGGTTTTAAGCTTATTACTTACTGTGTAAGCCTATGTAAGACACCTTTAGCGTGAGCTTGCCCTTTTCGGTAAGGGCTTAGATGTAGCCACTGAGAAAGTTACTCATTTAAGTTAAGATAATACACGGTATTTGCAATGTGAGCGAGCCAACACCCAGAGAGCTCCCTCAGCTTCTCCTGGCACAAGCAGATCCAAGCGGGTATGGCGAACTCCCATCCTCCCAAAACTACCTGCCCGGCACAACTGAGCACGTTTCTGGGGAGCAAACACCGGTGTTGTTCAGGATAACCATCCCTGGGGAGGGTTTCCCCTCAGCACCGCCGAGGCTGCCGAAAGGCCGGCGCCACCACCAAGCGCGAACCCGCGGCCCTGCCCCGGCACGGAGACACCGCTCTGCCCACACAACAACAATCTGAGGGGCTCCAGAGGAATTCCAGAGCATTTTACCTGTGTGATGTGTGGCGTGAGGGGATATTCCATGGCCCCAGGGCAGCGGCGGGGCCGGGCAGGGCCGGCGGGGCCTCAAGAGGCGGCAGCGCCGCCATCGGCGCCTCGGGCAGGGCCGGCCCGTGCCTTCTCCCTAAATCCCTCCCAGCACTCCATTTGCACCTTCTGATCTTGCACCTTCCTCCACGGCATCCCGCTGAGGGCTTTGCTTCCTCAGGTGAAGTTTGCTGTTTGTCTTTAATTGTCTCCCGAGGCTCGCTTCCCTCGAGTCGTTGCGCTGGCCGTGAGAAAACACTGCCAAGGGTTTTGGGGCAGGGCAGGGCAAGGCAAGGCAAGGCAAGGCAGCGGGCTGGGATGGCGAGGAAGGCGAACCAAGGGGTGTGGGCTCTGCAGGATCCCCACAAATCCCGGGAAGCTCTGGGGAACGGGATCGCCTTTGGAGAGGGGCAGGGAGAATTTGTAACCCCGGGCCTGAGGATGTTGGGAAGCAAAGAGCCATTTGGCAGGGTGAGGCGCTCCGTGAGGGGGACATGAAAAGCCGGCCCTCTGCAGGTACATGAGGCCTTTGAATGCCTTTAAATAAGTGTGTATTTACTGCTGGGAGAGCACGAGAAGCAGTCGATTTGCACCTTGATCAAAAGAACACATTTCTTAATAGGAAACAGAGCCTGTCCTGAAAAAAAACCTGGAAGGTTCTCCCAGGGAACTATGCATACGACTCTTATTTAAACCATACTTGGTGAGGGGAAAAAAAGATCATGTAAAAAGAAATGTTTTCTATTTGCTGTAGCTTATGTGGCCTGGGCACTTTCGAGTAGATTGTATCAGGAAGACTATAAATCCCTGTCATGTAATTAGTAAATAAAACCAGAAATGTGTCCACTTAAAGGTGGTTGCATAAGATGGAAGTGGAAACAGTGTGAGATCACAAATAGATCCACAGGGATTGCCCTATGGAGTAAGTAGCAAGCTGGCCACTAATGTTGCCTGGCTGGGGACAATATCCAAGAGCCAGTGGGAAAGGCCAGCAAGGAGAAACAAGAGAAAAATGTTAGCCTAAGTAATACCAAAATAAGTATTTTGGTTCGGGTGAGGGCTCTTTCAGACATGCCCAAGCCTAATTGTTGTACCTGTAAGGATACAGCAAAGTCAGATGTATAGGGGTGTGTGTGGACACATCACTGCCTGGGCATCTGTGTGGGATCTGGAGCTCTCTCTGTGGCCTGGGCTGCAGGAAGGCATGCAGTCCCTCTCTGATCGCAGGAATACTTTCCACAAAGTCTTCCTTTACACTTGAATTTCTCCCTTACATTCTGGCAAGCAAAGCAGAGACATAACTCTGTGACTAATGTTAATGTTGCAATAGTAAAATATTGGGCAAAAGATGAGAAAACCAGACCCACTTGCCTGTGAGAATGATTTAATTGAAGTTTTCACTGTTCCAAAATAGGTATGTTTCACATCATAAAGAATTTTTCTGTCATGAAAACTATTTTTTTAAGGGGAAGGGAATTTTTCTTTGCAGCAAGCTGACTTTATTGGTAAGCAATTAAATATTTCTTTGGATTGCTGTTCAAAATTAATTACTCATTAATGTGGAAAAACCAGCTATAGTCTTGCTGTGGATTCAGAAGTTTCCAACTGTGGGCATCTAATTCCAATAAGAAAAAAAGAAAAAACCTAGAAAGAGCATTATAATTACTGTCATATGAAAACCTGCTTCAGTCCAGATGTAAAAGCTGATACCACAAAAGTGTTAACATGGAGCAGTCTGCTGCAGGGAAATGACAGATGAATCCTACATATGTTTGCAAAATGGACATATTATGCAATCCTCTAGAATCTCTTGGGTTTGTTTTCATTTTTCCAAAGCTCCTACAGAAAATGCAAATCCACAATAATCTAAGGTTTTGGACAGTGTCACAGACACCTCAGCTTGGATTAAAACTTGCATACCTACCCAAGGCTGTTCACTCTGTACCCTCACAAGTAATTCCACGAAACGTAATGAAATTAGTGGTGTGACTAAACATTAAGGAACTGGCTCCTAATTCCAAGTTTTCCTCTTCAGGGAACAAACAAGAGCTCGTGGCTCTGTGATGACCCAACGACTTGCAGTGAGGGCAGGGGATTGACAGAAGTGTCAGGTAGGAATCACATCTTCAGAAGTTCTCATCTATTAAGCAAGGGAGTGGGTCCTCAGAAATCTGAAAATAATAATGGTAACAACTGCTATATGCAGATTTCCTACTGCAACCAGTAGCAGCTTGCAGGCAGAAAGATTCCAGAGTGGGTATCCTTTGCTCTTCCTTCCCAAATTTTATTAATTTGACCGAAGACTATGTGGCTTCAGCCTTAATAAAAAACAATAAAATTCTGGGATGATTTAGGCTGGAACAACCTCTAAGTGATTTGTCTAATCCAAATCATTCCATTTCAATCCAAATTGATTTCATTATCCCTAAGTCATTTATTTAAATAAATGGAGTCAGAAGAGATCAGAGAGTTTAATTATTGGAAACACTGGTTGGCACTAAGTTTGGAATTAAAATTATTCACTTTGAAGTCCTTAAATGCACAATATGACAATACCAGTTGTCAAGGAACACTTTTTCCTTGGTTAAAAAGGACAAGCTGAGCACAAAGTGGAAGAATGAAACCTTGAATTATCCACGTAATTCATCCTGTCAGCTGCAGAGTTACCCACTTGAATTCTCTTACCAAGTCATTCGCTTTCCCATGCAGGGATAGGTGCAAGAACTTGGGGACAAATTTCCTGAAATGGAAAAGTCTGAAATGACACCGAAGTTTGACTGATGATATGGTTATGCATATTAAACAGGATTGGCCTCACTCCAATGCTCTAGGGAAACCAGTTAGACTGGTAGATGTTAGACCAGTTAGATGTCCATCCTTGCCCTGCAGAAGGCAACCAGGCTGCTCATTCTTCTTGTCCTTCAGGTGTATGGAAGGACTAAGGTTTGGTAATGGTTTTACAGCTACATTGCCAGAGCCAACATGATGTTCTGAGTCACAGCCCCCCCTTAGCTTTCTCCTTCCCAAACTGAAGACACTGTTTGTAGACTCCCCTAGCAATCCACTCCTCCATCTCCTTGTTCAGTTTGGTTGCATTTCTCTGGCTCTCCCTTAAACTCACTCATCCCTCTGGAGATGCCCACTTGTCTGCAGCACTGAGAGACCCTCCTGGAGTGCCATCCCATCCTTCAAACAGCCCTTAAAGTAAAGGCTTTTGGTTCATTGCCAATAGTTCAAAAAGATGGAAGGAAAGGAAAATAAGGAATTTGGGTTGGCAATCTGGAAGCAGTCAGTGGCCCAGTAAAACAGAGCAAACAGTGCTGTATGTGCAGTATATCTACAATCACAGTACATTTCAGTCAGTGAAATGGGCTGGAGTCCACCTTGCTTTGAGATTTAAGGAGTAATATAACACTGAATATGACTTAGAAAAATATCTGGGAAGGAGACTTCAACTATTCACCCTGTACATTACTGTTTTCTTAAATCATTACATTATAAAAAACAAACCCTTCATCAGCAGAGGAACCTGCTTTGCGGGCACTGCTGCTATTTCTATTTGAAGATTATTTTATTTTGAAGAGTATCCAGATTTTCCCAAACAGACAGCAGTTTCAAGAGCAGGGTTTGAGACACTCCTGGGAGCAAAAATCCTGTTGTAAATCGAGTATATAACAAGTTGTACATCAGATTCTTTGCTATAGATACATACATTTTTCTGTTTTTCCTCTGGGCAGTTCTAAATTTGCTGCTTCCACTTTTGCCCCAAAATGCTGTGTGTGCTGCAAAGCATTCCAGCAGATCACCTACTACATTAAACAAAAAGATAAGTATTCAGCTTAGTATAATTTCTTTACTTCTTGCATTGAGCAAGGGATTATTAATACAAGTAGCAAAAATGCCTGTTTATTTTACTGTGCTCACCCCTACAGCAGCAGACAGACATCACAGAAGAAAAATACTGAGGCCTAAATCTCTCTCCAGACAAGTTTGTTACAAAATGCTGTTCAGGGCAACATCTGACATTTGGCTAGAAAAAAAACATGCAGACACACATCAAACCATAACAACAGTTTAATGTATCTTTTTTAATTATACAAAAGTCCCAGCCCAATTACTCAAACAGTAACAACTGACGCACTTAGTACAAAACCAGTTCCTCTAGGCAAAACAGTAGAGAAATATACCTTTCATTTTTAATTAAAGGCTATCATTGGAAATCACAGTATGTATGGATTTGACTAATTATTATTGTAAATGGTGTTCTGTCCTAGTTTCCTGGGCAATCTCTCCACACCTTTGATATGCCACAGTGCATTTCCAACACACACGGATAAAGCTGTCTACAGGAGCCCTTTAACAAACAGTACTGTTTAGTTTCAGCTGTCATGAGTTCAACAACATTGAAATCATGTATAAATCATCAAGGACATTCAAAATGTCAAATGTGAAGCCTGTGTGACAAGAGGTGATTCCAAATCAGTTTGTCCCCAATCCGAACAGAAGGTGCCTTAAAGGCAGTTCACCCAGGAAACAATGTGGGGGCACCAGGCCTTTCCACACATTCCTGCCATGCCCTTCTGGACCAGCACCTACTGTTCCAGTGAATCATGTTCTTAGGCAGCCAAGTTCATCAGCAACCCAGGCTGCCTTCCCATCTTCTCAGTATTCAGGCTCACATCACTTAACTCGTCTGTAACATTCAGAACCAGATTTCCTTTACAGCAAACAGAGATAGAAATAAAACCTTTCTGACTACTGTCATGAACATGAAAATGCTGCAGAATGCACATGACTCAGAGACCCTGCTCCAAGGCCAGGGAGCCATGTAACCTCAGCAAAGGAACAAATTCAGAGTCATAATCATTTGCTGCTTCCACTGGCAAACCTATTCTAAGAACATGGGCTTTACAGTGCTTGGGAGGCAGAGCTGTGAGCCTGGTAGCTCTAACACAATCATAAAGTGAGGCAGACTAATCCCCTTCTACCCACATTAACCAACACTCTCCTCAGAAAGGAAAATAGTGCTGCCTGCTCTCAGCTCTTCTCCAGCCCATTTATTGTTTAGAATGTACAGGCTGATCTCTGCTTGTTTCTTCTGGGGAAGGTGGTTGTCCAGGTTCATGAACAACCCTTGAATCCTCACTGTCAGCTTCAGGAGCTAAAACGAATAGAAAAATGTCAGAGTTAAACACAAACAAACAAGCTAAACCCCCAAAGCTTGTATTTCAGTTCTCATTACACCTGGTATCAATCACATTTGATGCTGCACTGGAATAGAAGTATGAGGCACACACTTTTGCCCACTTAACCACAGTGGACTTATGCCATGCCTTAACACTTCTGTGAATTCTCAAAGGCCTGGACAGACTGATTAATAATCCCTTCTTCAAATCCAACAAGGGATTTTCATTTTGTAAAGTATTTACTTACAAATTTGCATGAAAAGCTCCCTCATTTCCTCATAGGCAACCTGGGTTTTATTTGTTTTTCTGTGGTTTGCTCTTCTCCAAACCCAAAAATCTGCAATCAGTATCTATCCTCAGATGCTGTACTGTCTCTTTTACTGGACATACCTTGTGTTTATTTTGTCAAATCTCCATAACGTGACTAGTCCATACTGCATGAAATTAAGTAACAACATGGCCTATACTTTACCACTGTAAACCAAACTGGCCTCATACTGACTCAAATCTTTCTGGTAGCAGCTTCTAGTCTAAGAACATCTTTTTCAGGTAGGACTTGGGGTTTTTTATTTGTCTACATTTCAGATTTCTTTGGGGCAGAGATCACAAACACTTCTCACCAGCTGTCCCCTGCTAGAGTTTTCTGTGTCCATTTTCCTGCAACAGTTTTGCCAGAAAGCCCATTTCACCTCAATTCTGGAAAGATGTTCCCAAGTCTAACTGCAGGTTGAAGTCACTTTGTCTTTGGAAAAAAAAAAAACCATACTATGCAATCCTAAGATATCCCTATGCACTACATCTTACAGTTTTTTTTCAAGCATCTTGAATTCCAGAGTCAAATAATTTATTAGTTTCACTTTTCCCTCTACATCTGTGTCTTCTGCTGCCAGGCTATTTTATATGACCTCATGCAGAATTATCCCCCCTTGCTGGGTTACAATTGCAAATTCCTACATATCCTGGAGCACAAATGCAATGTAGTAGAATTAATTTGTACTTTCTCCATAGTACTAAGAAAACTGGATTGTTCTCTGAGCAGCACAGTCCATGATGCATTGTTTCCTATGGCTCTGTGCCTGGGCTGAGGTCATTAGATGGCATTTTGCTCTCTAGGGGAACCTGCTCTCTTGGTGTCTCTTCTTTATTCAGTTGCCTGTTTTCATCATTTTTGGCCAGTACAACTTCACTCTACCAGTACAGGACTGGATTTCCTGTTTCCCTCCTGCAATACTTTAACTTCACTCCATGTTCCACATGTCTGTGTCCTACTCCCAATTCCTTCCCATTCCCACAAACTCCAACAGAAAATCTGCAGCTCCCTCCATGTTCTCTGCCACTGGAGCATCCCCCAGATCTCCAATCACAAAACCCACTAATCCTCACATACACTTTCTGGGTCACGTGCTAGCCCTTGTTTTGCTCTCTTCCCCTCTAACTCAGCCCATATTATTTCGCCTCCAGCACACCAGTATCTCCTACAGCTGCACTGAAATCTGAATGCCTTTGTCAGTATCTTGAAATAGCTTTACATTTCTATGATGTCTGTGCACTCCCACACTGCCATATTCTTCCTATTCCCCTTGTCCACCACATCTCCTGCTTACTTTCCCTGGGAAAAGGCTTTCCAGCCAGACAAGGAGCAGGCATGCTCCAACTCTGCTCCCTCTCATCTTTTCACAGGATGATTATTGTAATCTGTTTCATAAACAGTCAGCTTAACAATTTTTTATTCTCATCTTCAAGAAGAGAAAAAAAAGTTCTATTTATTTATCTGTATTTTCAAAAATTTAAAAAAAACCCTGGCTATTTCCTCATCCAGTACTAGTGGTTAATTCTCTGAGCAGCTCTACCCTCTTGTGGTCACACCTTGCTGCAGCCAAAAGAACAACTTGTGAATATAATCACAAAAATGTCCACATGTAGGCAAAATACATGAAACAGACCCAAAGTAGAGGGGCACAAAGACTTAACCTATGCCAGAAATTTAAATTCCTGTGAGAATCAACTCAAAATTTTGAAGATTCAATCATTTTACGGCAGTTAAAAAGCAGGATTTTCAGATGAGCAAGAAATTTCCTATTATTCATGGTAAGGGTTAGTCTGCCTTGTTTTTTAATGATTTGTCTAAACGGCAACAGAGCCAAATATATTTTTTTTTAAATAAGCCCTGTAAACTAGCTATGCAGAAAAATATTTTCGTTTTGAGAACAGCAGCAGATCAGTTTCTGGAATAGTTCTGAGTACTGCAGCCTTCAGTGTCTGCCTGAGACTGAGGTGCTTGTCAGGCGGAAAGCCTGAGCATGCCAGGCTGCTTCCCTTAGGCCAGCCCCTCCCAGAGCTGTGCCAGCTGCCAGTCTGTCCCAGGACTTCAGGAGCTCAGTCCTGGCTCCATCTCAAGGTCTGGGAACCCCTCACAGCTAGCTGGGATCAGGGTCTCTTGGGGTTTCCATCTCTGTGATTAAATACTGAAACCAGGGTAAAAGCAGAGCTCCCAAGCCTCATCTCATTCTTCCTTACCATGTACTTCCTTGGGTGTTTCAGCCAAGATGTTCAGTGAAACGGGAGTTGGAATGTAATGAATCCCTGTCAGAAAACTTGGTGGGATGAACGGAGGCAGAGGAGTGTAGTATCCCTGATGGAACTCTCCACCTCCATCTGGAACCTGTGGAAAAACACACAGCAAATCACCTTCCATGTAAAGACCCTCTCCAGGATACATCTGTATTATCAAACATTTTCTGTTTCAGTTTTTACCTGTGAATATTACATTTTTTGTCCTTATGCTGCCATGTCCATGCATGTATTGGCATGTGCAAAGCCCGTGCATAATGTAACACGCTGGAACTGAGAAGCAGCAGCTTTGAGTCTCAGCAAAACTGACCTAAGCCCTCATCACCTGTTCTGGCACTTCATTAGAGCAGTTGGTTTAAACCAGAAGCAGCCACACTCTTTCTCCATAACCCCTAAAACGTGACAGGGAATTTCTATACAAGCACAGTAAATCTTACTAGTTGTAGTCTTGAGGCAGATCACTCCACCTTAACATGAACTGATGAACTGCACTCAAAGCAGACAGAATGGCTCATGGCACCTGAAAATCTCATGATGTGCCCAACTGTGGCACAAAAAACCTGGACACCACCATTTTAAACCAACACAGCTGACAGCATGAAGGGAACTGCAAGTACCCACACACACCACTACCCATGACAGGCAATTTAGCATCTTGTTTCTTAGTCTGTGTGGCTTGAAGGTGTGGGCCCCGTGATGCTAAACATAATTTGAAACTTCTGTTAACCACAACAATTTTCCAGTGTTTTTGAGAAGCCAAATGTCTCAAAGCATAAATAGCCAGCCATGCTGATTTGTTTCCATGTGGAAGCTGATTTTCCCCAGTTTTTTCCTGTGGCTGTGGTACCTTGGCCAAGCCCTGATGCTTTTCCTACCCATTAGATTTGTCCTGCATGGACAAAGAGAAATCTCCCAATGCACATCTGTGCCTTCTAAGCTGGCACAACATAACCATCTCTAAGTGTCCAACTGCCATCATCCCAAAAGGCTGTTGCAGAATTTAGCAGGATATATATATATGCCCCAAAACACTCTGCAAAATCTGTCCACTTGAAAGTGCTTGGGTTTGCTCTTCTGGGGTCAGGTCAGACTATTAACATCAACATTTGCTGATATTTTCTTTTGCATAATATATCAAAATGCCGTGGAAATAACTGATAAGCTGGACGATTTTCCACGGGTACTTCAACAGAAAGCCAACTAAAAGTAAAGGCAGCAGTTTTAGCAGAGGTAGTTAAAAACGTGCTACTTACTGATATAGAAGCTGCATTCCCTGGCCCATAATTGCTAGGAATGTGTCGGAAACCTCTCTGAAGTGGTATCCCCGGAGGTGGCACTTCCCCACCGCCTGACTCACTGATGGCAAATCCCATGGGAAATGGGTGGTAAGGATACACCCCAGAGCACCCAGGGGCCTCTCTCTCCACATATTCTGGGTTGACAGCATATTCTGGAGGAAAACGCCGGTGAACTAGAAAACAAGGAGAAAAAAAACCAAATAAAAATATCCACGTAATTCAGTGGAGTTCTGTAAAAGTAGCTGCAGGGACAAATTCCACTCTCAAACAGCAGAATCTGGTCCTTTGGTTTCATGCTTAGCTCCTCGTGAATTTATTTTGTGATTTTTTTTGGAGCTAAGGAAAGGTACAGCAGATGGCACTTCTCACACAGTTGTTCTGCATTTCTTTCTGCCTTGTGCACTGTGAAACTTGTCCTTAGTAAAGCATTGGCTGCAAAATCTTTCAGAACATCAGCACAGCAAAATAACCTACCTTAAGACTTTATCAGTACTTAAAATTCCACAGAAATAACAAGAGTTCTAATTTCAGAGTCCTAATAATAGAGTCGTATCTGTCACTTCTTAAAGTTAATTTACAGACAAGCTCACTTCTAGGATAATACACAGGCAATTTCAGATGCAGAAATCAGTTACTTAAGTTCTTATCTTGAATCTTATAAGGGCTCTCTGAAGTCTTAAAAAAAAAAAGTGGTTATTTGAATACGAGAAGGGTCTTTCTTGTCTGCTGGTCCTCCTGGTGGTGGAGAAGGCACAAGAATTTGTTTCAGAGTAGGCTGACTTCTGGAGGGCAATTACATTATTTGTGCCTAATCTTTTTTGAAGTTGGTCAGACTGTTAAAAATGTCATTAAGGGAAGGACTGATAGTCACCTGTACAGCTAGTGTCATCCATAAACATAATTTTTTTCAGAAACAGAGCCGAAAATGGGAAGTTATTGACAGTAATCTGGAGACTAGAGATGGCTGAAAGTCCTTCCTCTGGGCTTCTCAGAACAGCATTTTGTCTTGCAGGCTGCCAGCTCTCTAGAGGCTCAGACTAATGACTACTGCAGTCAGTAAGGATTTCCATAAAATTATTAAAGTAAATAGTAAAGCAGTAATGGAATGAAATTACTATAATAAAGAGTCCTAAGCAAGGCACATAAGAGACTCTATTAAAGGAAGCCATTTAAGAGGTGACAGACCATACAACTGCTTCACCTGCAAAATCTAGGCCCTGCTCTTAAATACCAAAGGCACTTTTACACCACGTCATCCCAGCCAAGTTTAGTTTTTGCTACAGAAATTAAGGCCAAAAGGTCTCTATTTTACGGTGCTTTCATGAAATACTTGCAGCAGCGCCTTCCCCATGTACCT
Source organism: Scytalopus superciliaris (assembly GCA_013400415.1). Classification (NCBI taxonomy): domain Eukaryota; kingdom Metazoa; phylum Chordata; class Aves; order Passeriformes; family Rhinocryptidae; genus Scytalopus; species Scytalopus superciliaris. The sequence goes on along the minus strand of VXBX01001954.1, from coordinate 402,886 downwards.
GCCATCGCGGAGTTTTTGTTGGAGGCTTCTGCCAGTGAATTTATAGACAGTGAGACAGCACTCGGAGAAACACGCAAAGCAGATCCCAGTTTGTTTGCTCTCCCAGAGAAAAGCCACCAAAGCCTCCGCCTCGCAAGGAGCGGCGGGGCCGAGCACGTTGTCGCTGTCCGCGCTTCGAAGTCAGTGCAGGCTGGACATTGAGCATGCAGCTCACACCTGAGCCCTCCGGGAAAGCAAAGCGGGACCGACAGCAGGAGCGGCTCTCCCGGGAGCCGCAGCCCGAGGAACCGGCGGGTGCGACCCGCGCACATGGCGGGGTTCGGCGCGGGGAAAGGGAGGGCGAACACGGCAAGCCGCCGGACAGGGGACGCGCCTGTGGGGCCGGGTCCTTACCGTATTCCCTGAAGGGAGGCGGCGGCCCCCAGCACACCGTGCCTTTGCAGCCGCCGCCGTCGGGCTCGNATCAGCGAGCACTTGTCGCACAGGCACAGCTTCCAGCGGCAGTGCCCGGCGTGGCCCTTCACCGGCACCACGAACCCGTGGTTGCGGCAGCGGGAGCACTTGGGGGCCCGCAGGGCCGCCTTCGCCGTGGCCTCGGCGACCTCCATGGCACAGCACCCCCAACACCGGCCCTGCCGCCTCCCGGGGCTCTTATATGCGGCACGGGCCCGGCATGTACCAACCCGCGCCCCCGGGGCAGCAGAGCCCGCGGCACAGGGTGGGGAACGCCCTTGGCCCCCAGGCCTGCCGTCCCTCGGCCGGGCAGGGCTTCCCCGGGCCCCCCTGCAGCCCCTTGGTAGAGGCTGGAGCCAAAGCTCAGCCTCGGGGGGCCGAGCTGCAGGGCACGGGGGGTTGCACGCATTTGAGCACGTGTCCGTGTGCTGGTGCATGCGGGGACGGGGAGGTTTGGGTGGACGGGCTGCGCATGGAGAGAAATGCAGTTAAGGCCTTAAGAGATAGTTTTCACTTTTGGCACTTGAACAATTGCACCCAGTTTCATACCCCTCATGCATTCGCTTTTAATATGCACAGGGTTTCAGTCCCGTTTTGTTTCCAATTTGCAGCGTGCTTCTCTTGATCAGGAAGAGTGACTGCCTCAGCGGAAAAGAACCACTTTCATCATTCTGCTTTTCAAAAGAAGGTACTAAGATGAAGGCGGAAAGCATATGTCATTCAAAAGAGCTGTCTCCTTTGCTCGGAATTCCTTATTCTCTGGAAACAAAGACAGGTTTACAATTAGAAATACAGGAATGCTCCAGTTCTAATATTGCTTAGAAGGCACTTGTTATTTGTTACTGCTGGTAGCTGCAAGCTCATGGTTTACAGAGTAGCCCATGTGAGAAGACAACTTCTCATTTTTGCAATGTAAGGCCCAACACTGCTGATTTTTCTCGCCTGTACAATAGCTTATCGTGTTTTAAAATCCTAAGATGCCAAAAGCTTCTTCATTAAAGAGAACACCACATTAGTTAATCACTAAGCAGTTGTGAAACTTTCTACTAAGTTTCAAGAGAACCAGGTAACATGTATCTGCTTGCTCTGAAACAATTCTAACATGCAATGGATTATATTTTGCTGCAGCCTGGCAGAAGCCCTTCCCTTTGAGCAAATAATCCTGCAAGAGCTGGGTTCACCCTTCAGCATCTTGGGGGGTCAGGCCCCACCATACCAAGCCCTTTGCAGATTTGGCAACAGTCTGGTTTGCAGGGAGCAGCCCTGTGCCCTTGCAAGCCAGCAAAGCTCAGGCTTCTCATCTTTGCAACAGACCCAGTAGGACTTTGTACCTGAGTCCTGCAGGTTTCAAGTAGGATTTTGCCTCCCGGGGAGGTGTTTTTGTAGTGAAATACCAGCATACCAAACCAGACTTGCTCTTAAAAGTAATTCAGACCCAAATCCTCAAATGCACAGAATCCCTGCACCACTCATCCAAGTGCCAGTGCCAGCATGCAGATTTCACTATCCCGGCTGCAGACTGAGTCTTTCAGAAGCTGCTTTTTCGGGTGGGGCCCTCAGTCGTGCCTTTGCAGCCAAGCAGTCAGGGCTCCTGTGCCTGCCTGGGCACACGGCAGGTCACCTGCATGTTCTGTAGGAGCTGGGTGAGGAATTGCAGGCACAACAGCTCCTTCTGGGAGCAGGAGTGCCAATGGCATCAGCTCCCTGCCCTCACTGGCAGGCAGTCTAGAAAGCCAGCTTCATGTGCATTAGCCATGTGTGCCTGACCATTTAATCCTAGTCCAGAAAGGTACTTGGTTGCTGTGCCTTCAATAGGAGCTACACTTAAATAAAGTCTTGAAATGCTGCTTGCTTGTGCCAGAGCCTTCATGTTCCCATACTCATTCTAAACATTGACTCTGTATTAAATATAGACAGATAAAATAGTCCTAATTTTATGCTCCGTATTTTTACTGTATCCTGAGGATGTGCTAATTTAGCTGTAGAATGAAAGAGGATGGATGACACATTTTAAAAAACTGTAATTATATCTTTTCACAGATACCCAGCCTGTGTGCATTTGGATACTTGAGCAGTGGGGGAGAAAGGTAGGCTACATACATTTTCCCCAGTAATTTTCTAGTTTGAGTCACACAATTCTATTATTTGATACATTTACTCAAATATACTGAAATTTACCTCTTGTCTCTTGAAAAAGGTATACTGGCCATGGGCTGTAACAGTTTCTCCATTAATTAAACCATACCCTTCAAATTCATGTGAATTTTTCTTTTGAACAACTTTCAGCTAAACGTTCAGGATTTATTATACTTCTTATATAGTCTGTTTCAAACATAAGTGGACTTTCTTTTTATAGAAAAGTGAACATTTTACTTTGCTTGTGAGGTAAATCCTTGTTTCTGCAGAGTTCAAAGAATTCTGCTATTCCAATCCTGTTATATGTTTGTATATATATTTGAGTTAGCTTAATCACACACCATAAGCAAGACTATCACAAAGAGAAGACAGAACAATTTCAAAATACATTTTTGGAATGAGATGTAGACTTGCATGTGGATGCAGCTTCATGTCTATTATAATTTTCTTTGTTCACATTTAAAAGAAAATGAGGCATAATGAAGACTCTTTAAAACTTAGTTTACTCTAGCATTTTATGTAATATATGGTGGGACTGTAGCATAAAGTGTGTATTAAAATAGCATTTATAACAATTACCATCCTTCCAAAATGGAAGAAAAGCAACCTGCTGACTTCGTGTTACTGAAATCAATAGCAACAACATCCCTATTCATTTCCAACTTCTGAATCATAAAGTATGTGGCTTTGGTGTGCAGTTTGCTTTGTACATGAGTGAGGAAAAACAATGACTTAGCTAAAAGGGAACAAATCAAAAGACTGCCTTAAAAGTGAATAGCAGAAAATTGGTGGGTTTTTTTTTCTCCTTCTCAGACTTTCCAACTAACATTTTATACCATAAATGTTTTTTGGCAAGGAAATTGTTCTGCTTAGATCTGACATTTCACAGAGCAACAGCAACATAATCAAGAAATTTGTTCAGTCTGAGATCTCCTTTAACAAGTACTTCCAAACTTGGTTCAAAATACATGTTTTCTTATGCATAAAAATCAAGAGTATCTTTTGAATTTTTAAGACATCGCATGTGAAGATAAAATCCTCTGTTCAAAAATGATCTATGTATTTTGGAAGTGTCCATTATGTACTGCCATAAGTCATGATATAAAAATTGATACAGTGATAGTATTATCAGCTCTTACTATAACTGCTTGGTACTGTGGTTATGGCCATCAGTCAGGGTAGAATTGACATAAAATTTACCTGTGGAAGCAGAACTGCCCAAGGAGGACTCTCACCTTCACCTGACCCAGAATATCATTTTAATGAGTGGCATATTCAGCATCCTCATGTTTAGAAGCTCCTTATAAAAAATTTTTAAAGCGTTTCAAGCATCCTCTGAGTGACCTGCATTACAAAACCTCCCTTTTGGTGTTGAGCTGACAGCAGCACATCCATCAGTGCTGTCACAGGACTGCAGGGCTCAGCTCTCTGCTGACATGCCTACCAGTGTGTGTGATCTGCCCAAAGCAAACCCACATGACAATGAATAAACTTCTCTGAGGCACTTCTGGAGACTGTATTTTCCACCCTTCTAATCACTGTGAAATTCTACTGTAGTAAACATTTTTTTTTTAAGTGTGAGGAAAAGTGGAGCGTAGAAGCAGTTCAATATGATTAGACTGTATCTACCTTGAATTTGGAATGGCTGAAATGTGTCTGGGTTACACCATTTTTAAACCTGGTTGCAGTTAAGTTGGTTAAATTGATATAAACAGGCTTACCTTTTCAATTCTCTTTCGGCATCAATTCTTTTATTTTAAAATGTTGTCTTCAGTATTCCAAACAGGAATTCCACTGGGGTGGTGGTGTTGTTGTTACACAGGTTTTAAATAGAGCACAATTAGATATTGACTTTCATCTGTTATATCAAAAAGGTGAAACTCTATGCTGTGATCAGAGAAAACTGCATGGAATTTATAGATATTTTAAAGTCTTAAAAACTTATAAAAGTTACATAAAGCACTTCTGGTTTCTTTAACAAACACAACTAAAATAAAGCTCAAGTACTTAAAATTTACTTAAAATTGAGGATTTTTTTAATATATAGTAGGAAAACAGTTCTTAAATATTAACAGCAGAGACTTTATTAGTAACACTGCTGTTTGTTCATTGTAACAAGATATTTATTTAAGGGAAAAGCAATAGTGATTAAAGTGGAAACTCTGTGATCTGGTTATTTCACAAGTACCAGAAGGGTAAGGTGGACCAGCAGAGAAATTAACCCCAGCAAGGAAGCAAAACATGTACCAGTTCTTATTCTGCATTAATATACCTCTCCTTTAAGCATATAAGGAAATAAAATGCATTAAGGGGAAAAGAATGAGACAGACATAAATCCACACACACAGATCCTTTCCTCAAATAAATGATGGAGTGTTTAAAGATCCTGATGTAGAAAAAACCAGATCCACGCTAAAAGCCTCCTATGGGAGATGTTCAGTCAGCTTGCAATAAATAGGATCACTATCATTGAATCTGATTGTTTGCTTATAGTTCAAGTCTAAGAAACTTAATAATTATCCCTTCAGAAGAAGTTTTTTGTTTCTTTAGAAGGTCACCTTTTAGGCATTAATAAGAAAAAGAGAAACTGGAAACCCAAAGAACAGTCCACTCTGGCAGAGCTATGGCAGCTGCAGGGGTGCCTCAGCTACAGCACCATTTTACTTCAGTAAGCTCCCAGATTTAGTGGGCTTTATCCTGGATGCCACTAGGCTTGTCAATCACTCTTCTGCCTAGAGAAAGAAACACATTTCTAATCCAAAGTCCTCATTCTCCTTCCCCTCAGCTATAGTTCTTGTCATATTATCTTAGACACAAAGAACAGAAAATCACATTTGAATCCTCCCAAACAGCAAAAAAAGGATTTCATGCAGAAACAGTCACGCTCAGCACAGTAAGTAGGTGGCCCGTTTAGAGTCATCTTTGCTTAGCACCTATTTAGTGCTGAAATTGTCACATTACCTTGTCGGCAAGCCTAAAGCAATGCTAATAGATGGATAAGGCAGGAGACAGCTGAAAGACCACTACAACCATCAAGTGTACTTGCTGTGGGCAGGATTCCATTTGTGATTGTCAACACTGGTTCCTAAGTGCATTTCTCCACCTCACATCTGAATTAGATTTCAGAATATCTGAAGTCACTTAAACAATGCAAAATAAATAAAACCAGCTGTTTGCCATAATTTCTTCTTCTTCTTCAGCCTGGACCCTTCACAGATACTTCAGTGAAGCAAATAAAAATGAAATGACCACAGAGGAGTTACTTATCAGCATAGTATGAATACTATCATCAAAATGTTTACCTTGGAGAGAGAACAGACAAGAATAGTGATGATTAACCTCTGGCACACATGCTAGGTTTGGTTTTTGGTATTCACACCAATAGAACATCATCTGCTTTTTGGGGAATTGATAGACTTCCAGGGAGGTGAATAAAGCTTCTTGCTGGCTCCTTGACCCTGTATGTCGGAGACAAACTGTGGTCTGTAGCGGGGAAGAGAATACAAGCACAAGCTGTGAAGAATTTGCATTAGCTGGTTCCAGCCAGGTGTTCTGAAGGTTGCTGTTTAGAAGCATTCCTTCTCTTCCTTGTTATTTCCATAATATTTCTCCTTGAAAAATGACAACAGAATATTTGCAATTTAGTCGAACCTTCTACATTATATATATATATATATAGTATATGTACATGTATTTGAGGTATATTTTCACAGGAGAGGACTTCTGCAAATATGAACATAAAAAGACAAGTTGAAAGAATACCTGCCTGTCTTCAAACTGAGGAAATAAAGCTCTCCTGCCCTAGCAGACTTTCTTGCTGTGTTAAGGCAAGTTGCATTTCTCTCTTTCCAACATGATGTGTTGATGAACCTCCTCAGCTGGCTCCTGGAACTTCAAAGTCCACCAGCACAATGTAGAAAGTGAAAAATGGAATGCAAAATTAGATTAATGCATTGATAGGGCATCCTCCTCTTCTACCTCCTTGATGCAGCAAATTAAAGGAGTCCACTTATTCAACAGTGGATGGCAAATCACCTGTGGCAGCAGGGATTGTGGACAAAGACATGAAGGTAGCAGACAGGTGACCAGCAGCTTTGACAGATATAATGATAAGAGGATGCTGGTGTGAATCCATACTGAAGTATTTTCACTGCAGAAGCAAGAGCGAAGACAAAGAGACACATTTTTGTGGCATTTCATACTTTGTCATCATGAAATCAGACTGTCTTTCATCACAATAAGTGGAAATATTTGCAAGATAAGTTATTATCAAGCGCAGAAATAACAGAATCGGACAATAGGTTGTTAGCAGTATTTTCTTTGAATCTAAACCAAAACTGATTTTAAGTCAGGAAAGTTTAGTTTGATCAGCTCCAGAAAACAAATAGACAAAGACACCAAATCATCTCTTCAGTTTCCCCGGAGCTGTGGGACCCAACTGTCACAAAAGGTTGCCTTTCGCTGCCGGGCGGTGCTGTTGGAAGGATTGACCTACACAGCAGCGGCTGCTCGGGGCAGTCCCTTCGTTAGCTCTCTCCTCGCAGGCTGTTTCTCCGGGCGACCGCTCTGCTCCCGGATCAGCCTCTCCGAGGCACCCTCGGCTCCCGGCGGCAAGAAACAGGGAAAGGGCAGCCGCACGGCCAGCAGCAGAGCAGGCAGCCTTCACCCATCCACCCACGGCTGCAAGGGAGCTGCTCGGAACCTTCCAGACTCGTGCTTCCCGTGCCTCTTACCTATGGGATAACAGGAAAAACAAGGTCAGCAGTGGTGGGAGGTCGTTGCTCCCTGATGGGCAGTGATCCCTGCCTCAGCCAGCCTTGGCCCTGACCACCACAAATGCCTTTGCTCCTGAGACTTTCCTTTCCAAGTAGATTAAGCCCACAAATGTCACGCTCTGGTCAGTTCACACGCAACAGGACAGTTCTCTCAAGGGTTTTGAGGATTCCAGTCCCTTAACGTGCTATTTCCATGGACAGCGACTCTGACCACGTTGACCTGGAACATGCCGTGTTCCAATACTCCAGCACACATTCTCATACATTTACTGTGAGCTGTATCTTTCAATATTTGATGGAAGGAAAACACTAACATGGCTACACATAATGAAGTGGATTGATACATCCACATAAAAATAACTGTTCCTGACTAAAGTGCGTATCTACAAAGCTTATTGAAATCGCACATGTACAATATTTATTTTTCATTTTAGCGTTCTTTACCTCATAACTCATACAAAACCCAACAAGTTTTGATATTTTTGAGCACACTGTATTCTTAGGGTTGAAATGTTAATGATAGTTACTGTTATTTGCAGTTGGCAGCAATGTTCACAGAATATTTACTGGCAGGCATCCAAAGGTTTCCTGCTCTTTAATAGAAAATCTGTACATGCCTGTACCATACAAATCTTTACCATATTTTAAATTATTCACCAGGGATAGAAGAGTAGGTAAAATATATGCACCAATTAGACTTACAAAAACTGCAAGTTAAAAATAATGTAGTTAATTTTCTTTGATAAAGGAACAATATGACATCATAACTCAAATATTTGTGCATATTCTTAATTCAGACAAGTCTCAGTCAGTACAGAGATCTTAATCTTCTCTTTTCCCAAGTGTTATTTGTTAAGTGTCACAGTTTTAAAAACAAATAGTTAAAAAGCAGATAAAACATCATTATCTATAGGAAATCTTATCTAAATGGGTTTGTATTATGGTAAAAAATATAGATTATCATGAATACCCGTGTTGAGGTAGTAAATAAAGTGCGATTTATGGGTGATTACACAGAGCCAATAATTAGGCAAGCATCCTTGCAAGATTACATATTTTAGTCTTGATTTATTGGCCACATTATCATGACATTGATCTATCCTGTAAGTCTTGTGATCCCAAACAGTGAACTGGTGAATATTACGGATCGCTAGCAACTTGATAATAAGCCTGGGGAAAGAAGATGAACTATCTTTATTATCTCAGTAAGACAAGCTTTCCTGTTTTTGTAGCACTCTTCTACCTGTCCTGGCACTCAAACATGGAGAATAAAGTAAATATTTCACATGAGATTTCAGGAACACCTTGTGCGGTTGTAGGAGTATTTTCATATGTCTATTAGCAATACCAAACCTAGAACATTTTGGGTCTGTGTTCAGCTTTCCCACAGATGTTTTCACATTAGTGACTCATAGGTAGCTTATGTTCAACTGATGTCCCTCCTCTGTGTTTGGTTTTCAAGTGCCGAGCTCTTGCTGTTGGTTTTTCATACATACATTAGATGCTGTTAAATTTCATTCCCCTTCTGTTATTCCAGTTGTCACAGTATCTATTTCTTTCCTGTATGAGCCTTTAATCCTCTTCCGTGTTAGTAATAAATCTCAGTGTTTGCTTTCAGCAAAATTTCATTAGCATACTCTTTTTGTGTCACAGTCATTACTGCAAGCATTAAATAAGAGCGATTCCAATATTGATCCTTTAAGAACTATAATAATACTCTCCCTTCGGACAACCTTCCTCTTCTAGCACAGCCAAGACATTTTCCTGCTTTAGCATTTTATTCACAACTTTCTTTACAGAAAGGTACTTGATATTATCTGCATCACTTTCTACTGATTAAAACAGTGGGTTTAATCAACAGAAATACATTCGCTCAACCCGCTTCACCTCTGGTAAACTTAGCTTGCATTTTGTCCCATTTGCCATGTTTCTCTACTTACATACATATTTTTCTTTAAAAATACCTCCTAGAGCCTTGAATATTGTTGAGGTCACTTGAATGTTTTCTGGTTATCCTTTTTTCCCCTTTCTCAAGTCCTGGCAAGAGGTTTGCCTTTCAGTAGTGGCTCTGCTACCAGTCAGCGGCTTCATTAAAAATCCTTGCTGCTGGACATGCAATTTCATGTGCCAGTTCTTTCAGAACCCAGGGACAGAGATTATCCTGTCCTTCCAATTGCAGTGCTTTAAGCTCTTTGAGTTTTTTTCTCTACCTCACATATGATAATTTCCATTTCTATATCCTCATTCCATTTGCATGTTGCATTTTTTTATGGGTAGTTTTATCTTTAATTGCAAAGTGCCTGACAAAGCAATTCTTATTAGGATTTATTTTCATAATAAAGGTTCTTTGATAAGTCACATTTCTATGTGAATTATTAGGCTTTGCCACAATAAAATAAAAACCCCATAGTTTTGGGGTTTGTGGGGTTTTTTACAACCAGTTCTACATAGAAACTTTACTGTGAAGGGAAAGAAACAGTTACACATCCATGCATGTAATAGTGCTGTGGCAATGTTACTGCTATCAAACCATGCACTGTTTAGAATAGAAACACAGCTGAAAATAACCAGATTTGTGAAGAGCAAATGGCAGAACTGAACAGAAAACACTGCAATTAAATGACTTCCAGGATTAGGGATTTCAGTCTGTTATCAGAGTATTTCATTCAGGAGCCTCCCTTGCCTCCCTCTGAGCTCCACAGGACAGAGTTAGGATTTTTGGGAATTACAAAACTTCACAGATTAGAGTTTTGGGATTGTGGGTGGCTTCTCCTGGGCTCAAGTGAAGCATTTCCCAGGATAGGGTAAGGCTCTTAAGAGTCACTGGGCTAGGGCTGTGATGAGGACAGTATAATTTATAGCTATTTGTCATATAAAATAGACAATTGATAAACATTCTGTTTCTTTTGTATTTGTCATATGATAATTGGCTTCCACTTTTGAGCTACCTATGCAATAGCCCTGGATACTCACAAAGTGGGTGTGGGCAGATGGCTACTCCACCAGCCTTGGGTTAGCAGAGAACCCACTGTAAAGAAACTTACATAGAGAAAAAATGAAATACAGGCTTTATAAGGAGATCCTGGGATATCCTAATTTGCCTTTTCTCAAATTGTGTTTGTGTGTGATTTTCTGGATGCAAATTATTGAGTAGCTGTAATGGAATGTACAAAATTTATGTACCTACAGGGGAAAAAGGAAAACTCACAAGACTATGTACCTTCCAGAAAATTACATGTCTCAAAGTAACATTTAAAGAAATTATATTAAAGAAAAGAGGTTATTATTAATTTCCTCAGTTTGAACTCTGTGCACTTATGTATGAAAAACTAGGAAGGAAAGTGTCTCCCTTTTACATTGGTTTCCATGATGACAGTGGGGCTCACAGGGAGAAAAGGGTGAGAACAAAAAGGTGAAGAACAGAGCATGTGGTGAAGAAAGACAGACATGGAGTAAATGAGGAATAATTTAGAAAGAAAATATTCATCTGCGAAAAAATGAAAAAGAGGGAATGAGTATATACAGGAGCAGAAAAAAGAATGGAGGTTAGATTTACAGAATGAAGTGAAAATGAGAGATATTGTGCTCAGCGTTTTCAGCCTGATTTAGATCAGTCCTACAGTAGATGATTAATAGAAAAGTAAGATTTATGTGAGAACCTGAAGGAGGAGGGAATTTATATTTTAAATTTCTTCATGCTCATAATAAGATTTCCAGAATATAGGAACATATTGTTGATTAAATACATAAAATAAAAAAATGGAAACTATAGACTTGTTGCTCAGAAAAAAACACCCAGTTGGAGGCTATATAATAGTCCTGGTGCTGTTGGTAGTTACACATGCAATTCAGGCAGTGCTAAACCAAGCAGAAGCAAGGAGAAACTGGTTGATACCCATCTCTCTTCAGTAAAGATTACTGGAAACAAAAATGGTTAAAGACAAAACCTGACCTTATGTACGATCATTTTAGACCGACATAATGCAGAAGACTGTGCCCTGACTTTTCACTAGAGTGAAAAAAACAAGTCAATTTATTGAAATAGCACTACATTGATATCACTACTGTCCAGAGTAAAGCAAAACTCCTGAAAGAGTCATCCAAGTGTGTGTTTCCAGCAGGGCAGAATCTGGCTGGTGGCTGCTGTGGCTCGTTTGGCCACAACTCAGGGGCAAAAATGAGAGGGGCAGAGAAGGGGGGTTAGAGCTGGGGGGGGGGGGGGTCATGGTCTCTCAAAAAATACGTTTCTGAAGCCCCTCGCTGAGCTGGGGGGCTCATTCAGCCTCCTCAGTGCTGTGGTCATAAACTGTGTGGGGATGGCGGGGCAGGGCAGGGGGGCACCAAGGCCTGAGAGCCCCTGGCAGCACTAGCCCTGCTCAGGAGCCTGGCACTGACAGCATCATCCATGGCATTGCCAGCCCCCGCCCGCCCCGGTGGGACATGATGTGCTGCTGTTTGCTGTCTCTGAAAACCCGTGACAAAAATTTTGCTGTGTTGTGGATGGATCTGGATAAAGAATTCATGGAATGGGGTTGGGGGGAGTGGGGCTTGTGCTTTGTCAATAGAGTGCTGTTTCTAGAAATTCAAACTAAACTAGACAGCTCTGTCAAGAAAATGTTACAGGCTTCTGCTAGATCTTACTCCTTTATGCCAGGCATTTGTGCTTTGTTTGTTTCACAGTGGCAGGTGGAAGTTTCATATGGATAAAAGTATTCTTGGCAAGGAATAATTAGCAGAATATTATGGATTAGGTGGGTGTTGTCTGTGCAAGGGTGAACCAAAGCAAAACTCCTGAGGAGAATGAAAAGCCTGCAGAAGAAGAAAGAAATGACTTTGCCCTATTGCTGGTTGTGTTCTTAGTGACCTGTAAAATCAACAGAGCTTTTAATGTTTACAGTGCATCAGGCACAGTAATAAAGAAAGATGCAAATGTACAATACATTTGAAAAGAATGGAGCTGAGGGCACTGTTTCAGGAAGGACAGCCACGGCCAAAAGAAGCTGCTGCTTTGTGTGTGCACACTGTGTGTACATGGCCCTGCGTTTCAGAGCACAGCACATGTGCCCGAGGGGCCCTTGCTTACTGGGCTCTTGAGACGGCTGAAAATCGTCTAGTTAATGTCATTATTGATAGCAAAGGAGACATACTTAAATTGCTTTTTAAAGAGGATAAAGCACATAATTAAACATTTTTCAGAATTCTTTTTAATTATGCAGAGTCTACTTTTTATCTCTTACTTGAGCCCCGGAATGTCTTTGTCTATATAAACAGACAATACCATTTTAATTAATAGCTAGTAAAGACCTCAGGACAGAAATAGCATCCTACAAAAAGATCTGTGTTGTGCTTTATTATATGAACAAATCTCCAAAGGAGACTTTCAATGTCCTAGTTTTTCTCTTTGAATATTCTTATTCCTCCGAGTAGAATCCAGTGTGGACAGGGGTTAGTGCACATGATGCCTGGCTGGGTCATTTTGCTGTCAGGTGTAACTGCATTTGCCTGTAGCATTTTTTTCTCTTTGTTGGAAAAATGTATTTTTGACTCCAAACATCCCTTTTTCTCTCTATGCAGTGCACAGCCAGAGCATTTCCAGAGATTTTCCTGCAGTGAGTTCCTCGTAAAACTCCAGCAGGGCAACCCAGGCTGTGGAGTGAAGTGTTGCTGCTGAGTGCTCATTGTGTGCTGCAGTGATACGTACTCCTTTCTGGAGACCACTCTGAACACCTTGAGCTGGTTTCGAGATGGCAAAAGACCAGGTTCATTTAGGCACTTTGCTCCATGTAAAGCAATAGGGGGTGCAAGCAACTGATTGCAAAATGAAGCAGCTCTTAGAACATCTCTCATCAATGTGAGAAGCCCTATCAGGGAGGCACAAGTCACATCCATCCTTTCTCAAGAATAGGGAGGCAGTAAGAAAAATGTCTACAAATCTCAACGTGCTCTGTCTCTACACAGTTAATTTCAGAGAAATCATTTGTTCTTTCTGCCTTGTTTCCAGTGCTTGGAATTTCAGATGTAGTCTATTTCCAAATGCTCTGTTATTCTTCAGACAGGTCTAATTTTCCTTGGTGTCTCTGTAACAATTTGACAAAACAATTTAGTTCTTTTTAAAGAAAGCTGGCATTAAACCTATTTCGAGTGTTTTTCGTGCTGAATACCAAAGACAAAGGTTTGAGTGATTTCTGTTTTCTGAAACAGAGTGCTGGATATCTCTTATGAAAATGATAATGGACCAAAGAACAATTACTTTACTCTGATACATCTCATTTAGTCCTACTGAAGTGAAGGTGGAGCTGTCTGAGTAAAATCTTATGCAGAGATACTCGGTTTTCTACAGAGAGAAGATCTATTTGTATTCATTGTCTAGAGAAGCCTGAAAATATGTGGCAGCTATTAATTCAGTTCTAATGCGCTCAGTGTGTGCAGTGCTTTCCTCAGACTCGGAGGGGGTGTGGGGGGGGTGTTGTGGGGAATGTGTGAGTATGACAGGCCAGGGAAAGGCTGCCTTCACCCCACAGCCTGTGGGATGGTTCCCAATAACGCCGTGCCGCCGTCCCATCAGTAGATGGAGCTCCAAGATAAAGCCTTCCACCCCTGAAGCATCGCAATCAATTAAACATGCAGCTGTTAACAGACGACAGTAATTACAAGGCTAAATGATATCCTTAAATAATCACTTGGGATTTATACTTCTTATTCCTAAAATCTTATCACACATATAGAGAGGTTTGTTAGGGAGAAAAATACAATTAATCCTGTGCCTCTCTGCCAGATCTCTCTGGTGTCTTTCCAAGTGCCTAGAAGACTGAATGATAGCCAAAGTCATACATGTACTCATGGCTTTGGTGCTTTTTCTTCAGCTGCCTGTATAAATTCTGTTTATAGAAATCTGTTTACGATAATGTGCTTTATTTTCCACCCTCTTAAATTCACTTCATTTTCCCCATATAATATGAACAGGTGGTTTTCCCACTTTACCATTTTGGTCTCCCAAATTCTGATCTATATTTAGTGTTATAATAATTGTTCAAAATTATTTGACCCTCTGCTTTGGTGTACTTTTCATTATTATTCAAATTGTCTTTGACCTCTTCCATTCATGTTTGCTAATTGTTTTGCAACAATATTTCTATTGTGACAGCAGTAAAAGATAAACTGTCAGAGCACAAAAAAATTGATCTTAAAGTTATTAATGAGGATATGACAGGAATGACAATTTGTTTTATGAGAATTTGAGCTTTGGTAAAATAATTGTCAGAAGGAGATACAAATTAATTAGATCATAGCAAGAAGATTTTCATGCAGCTTCTTTCCAGGTAAGTGAGATTTGGAAGAGTTAGGAGGTTGTGAGAACAAGCCCAGTGTTTTGGAGATGAAAGACAAGATAAGGATTGACTCCTGTAGGAACCTGGACTAAGTCTGAATTCATAGCCTATTGTTCACAACAGTGGGAAGGGAAATGCTGCTGGTTTTGTCTTGTATGTGACTCCCTGATAACTTCACAAAGTCACAGTGAAGCCAGGGTGACTCTGCAGTCGTTTCTTTAGACTCTCTGAATCCTGTTAGTTAACTAAATGTCTATTTGCTTCTTCTGACATGTGAGAAATCCACAGAGAAGCATTAGCAATATTATATATTAATGTAAAACGAAATTAATAGTGATGTGAGCTAATAGGCTGGGCTTTGAACTTTGGCTGCAATAGGGAAGATTTCCTTCTTGTTCTCCGAGCTCAGATAGAGGGACAGTAAATTCCAGGCAGGAGCTGTTGGAATCTAGCATTGTGAATCCTAGGAACATGAATTGTTGAGATGATGAATCACACCCCGTGGGGACCTGTTTCCATCTTCACTTAGATTCCTTCTGGTGGTTTTCCCAAGGCTGCACCTCACACTGCAGTTTTTGCCTTCCCTGTACCCTTGAAGGAATGAAACCCAGCGTTGTGAGAAGAGCAGATTGACAGTGAAAATGACGGGACACAGATTTATCATGAATGTTTCTTGGAAAGGTCATTCATTAGAGTGCACAGCTGACAGTGAAAGTTGAGATGATCCTTCTTCCCACGGGAACAGTGCTGAGATGTGGAGGACAGAACCCCTTCCTCAGCTCCCCTGCCCCTCCTCACTGCAGGCCCTGCTGCAGGCGAGCAGCAAAACGCAGACGTGTGTCCCCCTCGAGTTGCTGCTGCAGGAGGGCTGTGATTGAGGGGAGCAGCTCCACTTCCACTGATCTTGGGGGATGCTGCAGAGTCAGGGCCTGTAACGAGCTGAGCAGAAGCTGGGCTTGCTGGAGTTTTGCAGTGGAAATGTTCTCTGAGGTTCTGCAGAGTTCACCTGCTGCGACCTCCTTGCAGTATTTATGGAAATGTTTGGCTGAGCTTGCGAGGCTCTGGAAGTCCCCAAGAGGATTTCCACTGATGCCACTCACAGTTAATTTCCACCAAAATCCTTGAGTATCAAAGAAAAAAAAATTCTCAAAGGAGAAACCTTTAAAAAAAAAGGAACTTAATTGGGTGGAAAAAGCAAAACACCTTCTGCTGTTTGAAAATTCAATTCCATATAACTGTAACCCTTGGTACTCGGAGCAGCAACTTTAATCAGAACTGTGGCTGATTTTTTTAGCAATGTTTTGTGCTGCAGTCCAGCTTTGCTATTAAAACCCATTCTTCCATTATGCCTTGGAGGAGAGATTGCTCTGTTGGGAATAACACAAAGCATGTGTATTGGATTTCTTTTTTAAAAAAAAGAGGTTAAAATAGCAATAGAAACCTCGTCAGAGAGCACTGGCTGGGGAGTAGTTTGCAGAAGCTGATAGATCCTGGCCTTGCCTTCAGTGATCCAGTCTCACAGGTGGTTGTCAACCCTTGGAAATGATGTCAGGGTTGATTGTTATTTTTAATTGTTAAGGTAAACACTGCGAGTTAGATGAGAGCTAAGAAGTATAGCTTGTCAGTTAAACTGATAATATCTGAAATGCATTAAAGGTGAAATTTCCATCTGTTAAAATCCTTTGGGATTTTATGAAAGAAAGGAAAGGATACACACATATGTGATGAAATTTAAACAGAGAAATTATATGAATCTGGTAAGGAAGTGTTGTGGAACACAACCTGAATTCCTAAGCCAGCACAGGTGAATTTGACTGAGAACTCCATGATCAGAGCCAGTTCCGTCTCTGTGTACCTGCTGAACAGCACCTGAAGGGAGAAAAGGAGATAGTCAAGTGCTTTCTCTTTAAAGCATTCCATTCCTTCACATTCACTCTGGTTGCATGAAGTGCAGAAGCAAGCTGAATAAGAATGATATCAAGAAGTTCCACAGGTAAAAAGGAAATACAGAATAAATCGGGAGTCTCTGACATTTCCCTTTCCACTTGGCATAAACCAGCAGAGTAGCAAGCACTCATTACAAGCAGTGCTTTAGGAGAAAATTCTCCTGGAGAGATAATGAATGCTCATTTTTTTCATTGCACCACCTGCCCCAAGGCCAAACCTGTCCAGAATTTTAAACATGCAATCCCAGGCAAAAGTGTTAAAACCAACTACAGCTTATTTAGTTTTTCTTAGTAGGAACAGTTTGCTTACAGACACTGAAGTTTCAGGGAGCTTGCTCTCGTATGTTTGTTAGCATGAGTGAAAAATCTAGCACTGAGCCAAAATCTAGCAGCAACAGGAGGCAAAGGCTAAGGGGAGGGACCCATGTGCTACTGATAGAAGGAAAAATAACACTATATAGCATATCCTATATTCTGCATCCTTTCAGCAGGACCCACAGACACTGAATGCTCTCTGGCCAGAAGGCAAGGGAGGGTAAGAGCCGAAGCACAAAACTGCAGAACAGAACTGCCTCTCCCCCTTAATGCTTTGCCTTTCTGCAGCCTCTGCCTGGGAATCCTGGAGCCCTCATTTATCATCCTCCGGGACTGCAGTCTCTCCCTGGAAGGGTTTCAAAGGAATTAGGGAAGAGCAAAGAAATAAGGAAACAAATCTAGCAACAGAATTCCATCTCCTCTGCATGCTGGCCTAAGCTTTACCTGGAATTTCAAGGCAAATGTTAATGGTCTGATAAGAGTTATAGTCACGGGAGGGTTTTTTTAATGGAAATAGCATTGATAATACAGTGAATGATTCAGGAAATTATCCACTTTAGACTAAAACTTCAAAGATAGACAGGCAAGGCTCATTTACTGGAGAAACCGCCCATGTAAAATAATATGCCTGAAATCTCTCTGGCCAAGGAGACAGCTTATTTCAGAGATAGTCATCCAAGACCTCAGCGAGTGTAAATCAGCATAGCTCGACTGATTGAATCCTGTGAAAACATAATTGGGTAGAGTATCCCCTCCACTCCATTTCTTGGAGAGAGGTAAGGGCAGGCCCAGTTCTTGTGGCAAAGAGGACAGAAGCTGTGACAAGTACTAATCTACCGGGGAGACACAATGAAAGAGAAATAAATTCATCTGTCAAAGATTCAAAACAGTTTGGAACAATAAAAAAAAAAAAGAGAAAGTGTCATAAAAAGGCTGATCAAAAACTCCATCCAACTTTGCAGTACAAAAGATTAAGTAAAATGATCCCATTTTCAGTAGAAAATTGTAGGGAGAAAAAAAGCAAAAGAGCTCAGCTCTGGCTCTGCAGAGTAATTACTAAGAGATACCTAGTCAGTAGCTTTGTTCTGTCAGAGATCCTGATAACATACACAGAGATACAGCCAGACGTCTGTTTGGCTAGACATCATTAATATAAACCCCATAATTTAGAAACCACCTCTCCAGATTCCCTCTCCAGATAGAGATCTGGTAATGAACCATGATTCAGTTATATTCCTAATCAGGAAAATGTCTTTCAAGCTGTGTTCTAACCGGGCAGTGTTTTGCTTCCTACGTCCCAAAGACCAATTAAGCATTTTGTATGCAGCTATGCTATAGATAATGAATGTACTGTACAAATTAAATCAATTTTGGAGAGAAAAATAGCTTATGTTCTGCTCATCCCAGTAAAAAGCCAAACTGTCTGATTAGCAGGACCTCTCTAAAAAGGAGTCCTACAGGGAATTGTAAGCCTGGGTGGCAGCACAAGGGTTACTGAGATCGGCCATTGGAGAAATTGGTGCCTAATCTGATTGTGCAGCATGTCAGTCACAGAAAGCTAATACCACAGACTTTAGGGGCCTCCACCAGAGATAGACTTGGCCCACTTAACTCAGCTAGGAGGTCTGGAAAGGGTGAAGTCCTATCAGTAAAACCTGGAAGTGCTGGGAAGCATAAACTCATTCACTAATGGAAGGCAAGACTTTGTAACCCTCTTCTCTCATCACAGCCACATGGGTTGACTCGAGGCAGCTTTTTTATACGAGGTCTGTATTCTGCATTAAAATCTTCACTGCCTGAGTTTAAATTAAATCCTTTCCATCCTGGCAAAGAGAAAATACAGAGGAAATCCTAATGCAAAAATGTCCATATAGTTCAGAATCAGGACAGAGCCCAACCTCTGCATCAGACTTCAAACAGCCAACTACTATTTTAATAAATTGCGTTTTCCAGGAAGATCAGTAAAAAGCTTTCACGATGATTCTCTCCTGGTATAGGCAGGGAAGTCATTTCACTTCAGTCAGAGAAGAGTCATCCTAGCAGCATCTTAATATTAGGACTTCATTGACATCAGACCATTTACCTGTTCAGGTTTACTCCCAAAGGTAGCTGGGTTTATATCTTGGTCCACTACAGATTAAAAGGAATGTGTGCAAAACAGAAGGGAAAAAAAGCTATTTGTTTATGTCTATGAAGGCTTTTTGTTGCCAGATATTTTGGAGCATCTTATTTTTCTGGCTGGTTCCTGGTGGCTCGAATTCTGATTCCTTATCCCCGGGAAGTCAGTGTGATATTAGTTCCACAGATCTTGTTGACTTTGCTTTCATGTGCAGCGGGTAACGCTGGGGAAAAGCAGAAAGGATGGAGTCATTATGGATTCTGAAAGAAGTAAAAACAAACACCCACCACAGAACACTTGGAAGAACACAGGAGACCCTGCAGCACAGTTCTGCTGTAACAACCCACTCATCCCCACAGGCTTTATCTTTGTGAGTGGAAAATGTGCATGGCAATGCAGACAAGCTTGTGTGAGAGGGGCAGGCTAAGCCTCCAGGTAGAGGTAAGTAAGCCAGTGCTTTCCAGCAAAAGAAAAGACAGCTAGGAAATGCACAGTGCTGGATAGAAAATCCTGATAGATTGCAGTTCCCTGATCTATCCAGTCTCTAGGTGAGCATTAGTCTCTGTCCTCATGTACTCAGCCCCATATTTGAGTGTTATGAATCAGCTGTAGAATGGGCAAGATTTGCAGTGGGATTTAGGTGCTGGAAGCTGCTACTAGGTACATTTAAAAATATTTCCAAGCTTAGAGAAAGGAGATACTTATGTCCAGTGGAAGTCAGGCATGACCTTGGCACAAATTTCCCAGATAGGTTGTGGAATCTCCCTCACTTGAGATATTTAAGAGTGGTCTGGACACAATCCTGTGCAATGTGCTCTGGGCTGGTATTGCTTGAGCAGGGAGGTTGGACCAGATGACCCACAGTGGTCCATTCCAACCTTATCCATTCTGTGATTCTGTGACTTTCCTGCATATGATTTTGAAGGGCTCATCCTCATTTTGTTTAGCTCGTGCTGCCAAGGCCCTTCTTCAACACTGCAGCTCCCAGGCTGGACTCATAAAATGTAAGTTAATACAAGTTGATGAGTAAAGTGGCCAAAGGAAACAGAAACCAGGCACACTCCCTCCTATTCACACACACGGACCTTGCCACACACACCTACAGGTCTTCCTATATATAAGTTTAAGGTACAAGGAGATACCTCACCTGGAGATGTCTGGGATTTTGCTCCCTTATTATGCCCTATAAAGTGGAGCATATTTGATCTTTTTCAACTGTGAGCTCAGAGCTGCAACTCCTTATTAAGGAATGGTTCATCTTTCCTGAAGCATCCAGAGATTTCTTGGCATGAGGAGGTTCCTGTCTCTGATAAGTGTTTTTTTACAAATTGAGTCTGCTTTGTATTGCAAGGGAAAATCTGTTTTGTGTGGTTTCTTCTTCAGCTTGTCATATGGTAGCCTGCTTAGATAGAACACAAGGGAGAGAACAGGAGCTCTGATGCTCAGGGAAGAGCATGTGGACCTTGATTTTGCAGATCCTCAAGGTATCAATCAGAGGAAATGCAAGGACTCTGCAGCAAAACCATGACATACAAAACTAACATATCAATGGAACCAAACTGTTACTAGATAGTTTTCCCTATGTAGTGCTAAAAAACTAAGGCACTACCACTGAAAAAGCAGCCAGGGAAATCAGAGAGGGAAAACATGCACTCACATCTCTGCATATTTCAGCCAGTGGAATATCTTATTCACAGCTCATGCTAGTAATTGCTATTTTCCAGCACTCCAAACTACATTAGTGTTTGCACTGATGCATTTGCACATTGATAGCTTTGCAATGATGTCCTCTCAAAGCTGCATTTCCCCCAAACTCTAATATTGTGCAGGAGAGACCTGCTGAGCTATGCTAATACACAGCTCTGCACACTTGGAGGCTGACTCTGGAATGACCCATCGATGATCTTATCAGTAAGTGCCATGGGAAGAGATTGAGTGCTCATTTGATAGAACCAGGAGATGAAAACAGGTGTCCAGGCTTTGATCCTTGTATTTGACAGCTGGAGTCATAGCCCATCACAAAATCTCTCTATTAAATTGGCATCTCCCAGTGAAGCAAAAGCCCAGAGAGACAAGAGCAGAACTTCCTATGAGAGGAGAAAGGTGAAGAAAAGGCAATAAAATATTTTGCCTGGCTAACATAGCGATGCAGAATAATTGGATTTGGATTCAGAATGGCACCTATAAACCCAGGACTGAATGATCAGGTATTCTGGGGGCTCACTTTCCATCCCAGCCTGTCAGAAGGGCTGAAGCAGATGGGCAGGTGTATGATCATCCCTACCACTGCAGGTACAGCAGCTATGGGGGGAAAAATTGAATTTGTGTTGACTTGTACTTGCAAACCCTCCCCTACCTGGCAGGGCGACTGCTGAATCTAACAGGAATATTTTTATTTCTTCTGAGACACAATTTAAGGCTCCTGCAGAATTCAGAACAGCTGTGCAATGTGAAAAAGAGAAGGGACTGTACAAAATGTAAGGAGGAGGCAGAGTTAGTGAAAATAGAGCTGAGTCGAGCGATAGGTATATAAGGAAATGCAAGCATGGCTTGTGCTAAGGCTGCAATCCAGAGCTCATTAATTTGTACTTTCCCCTCATGTTTAGTGGTCTTTTAAAACTCCATATCTTGGGTTAGGATCAACAGAGCTTCCTTTTGCCAGTGTCTCAGTGTATAAATAATGCTGGTGCATACTGGTGGTTACACAGGACTGAAATAAAATCTGGAAGAATACTGATGAAAGGATTTTTTTGATGAGCACTGTGGGTCCCCATATCCTCTACCTTATCCCACATACCTGTCGTTCTATTTTCCTGTTAAAGATCCACAGTGAACAAACCCACAGATCCAGAAACTTTGCCAAGAAAGGACTCCTGAAATTGTGTGAAGAGACTTTGTAGTTGGTTGAAGATCTTGAGTGAAAACAGGACAGTTTCTGTAGGAAAGCTCTTCTGAAGGAGCTGTTAAAGACAAACATGATGCCTGATTTTTTTTTTCAAATGGAGAAATGCTTTTATTAAAGAGGGCATATAGCTCGCAATGGTTTTAGTCTATTTTTAGGTTTCTCATGAGAAAGTAATAAATGGCTTTTAGCAGCAAGTGTGCAAGTAAAGCCCTGGTGCAGTCCTCTGCAAAACAAAGCAACAAATGCCAAACAAAAAACTGCAGTGCTGTAGAGCAGCTCCTGAAGGGTGCTGTCACTGTGGCTACAGTCAGCCAGGTGGGACTGCAGAACACCCAGAGCTGCCCTGGCACACTGAATGCTCCTCTGCTGTGGCACAGCAGCAGCCCTGGGGCAGAGCCCTCCCGGGGCATCCACGGCTCGGGCTGTGAGAGGAGACCGAGACTGACAGGCAGGCAGGAAAGAAATCCCCAGCACGGTTTTCCTTGGTCACCCCTTGGGAAATACACACTCTTACTGCAGGAGTGTGATTGTTGGGTTGCAGTTCCTAGTACTAGCCTCTTCACCAGCCTTTCTTTAGAACAAAATTAAAATGACAGGCAGTCAGCCTAGCTCTGTATTAGAAATCAGTGTGGCTGAGGAAATAGTGTTTTCTAGAAATTACAGGGAAGAATCCTGACCATTTTTTTTCCTTTGGCCACCCAAACAGCTTAATGTCCTTTATTAAGTTCTTTGTGTATAATACAGACACTAGGAAAGAGAGAGAATTGAAAAAAGCATTCCAGTTGTGATACAATGATAAGCTGATAATCAGTCCATGAAGAGCAGAACCACAGCTGTGCAAAGCTGTGCATGCTACAGTGTAGCTGAAACCACATTATTAGAGAGTAGATTTGGCTGTGTTCTGCAGGGCAGAGCCTGAAACAGTCAAAAACCTTGTGTAATTGGTCTCCATTTTAGGTAGCCATTAAACATTCTGATGTGAATTCTAACAAGCAGCATCCTGTGAAAGAGTGAGATCCTTTGCTCCTGTGGGGTCTGGGGAAGAAAGACTTCACAGACAGTTCATGTGGCAAAGGCATGAGTGGCCTACAGTCCATCCAGCTTTGAATTCAGTGCCCCTCTCTGCTGGTTTCTGGTGTGAGCTTCAAAAAGCCATGGCAGCTTGCTCTGAGAAACCCTTCTCTGCCTGGCTGGAGTAATTCCTCCTGGAGGTGCTCACATTTACTCCTCTCTGCCTCACCTGAGGCATTCTCAGGGGTGGAATGGTCATGGTGTCTACACACTTCCCTTCCCATGGCAGGCCTGATCTGGGCAGGAGCTTCACGTGGCACTCAGGCTGAAATCCGTAGCCACCGGCTCTGTGGGAATGGGCTGACCTTGTCTCATCCCAAGGCAGGGGTGATATTCAGTGCTTTTCTTCATGGTATGTGGTACAGATCAGAGGCAAGTGGTAGCACGAACTTATTTCCCTTCGGAGGGAAGCCTTGATTTTTCTCCTTCTCAGGAGAAGCCTGTTTAACAAAATACAGACTTCTCAATCACATGTGTAACGAGCAGCTGCAAAACCTGCCAGGAGCTCACTTTGCAGAAAAAGAGAAGGGGCTGCTTTTACTGATAGAGGCTTGCAAGCACGGGAATTTCCACGGACCTTGCGCCCCCACTCCTGCATTTTGCATCCCCTTTTCACTGCTCGATGGTAGGTTTGGACTGACAGTGTCACTGGAATGGTCTGGGGACAGTGTGTGTCTCTGTGCAGTTTTTGTACCTGAGAGACCACCATGCCAGCACATCATTTGCAAATGTTAGTGCCACAGGAATGCCTTGGGAAGGGCTCATCAGTATGCACACAGTAGCTGCTGAGCACAAATATGTATGAAATTTTGATCATTGCTATTGAAATGGTGATCCTGAATATAAATTAGGAGGCTTCTAAATACATCAAATTTCAGTTAAATGGGAACCGAGTAAACACTGCATTTTAAAATTACAGTTCTCTTCCATTTTAAAAAGGGAAATCTGATGTTAGTTGGTTCTTCAGGCTGGCTGAAGCCCTTTAGGGAATGTAAAAAACACATTATTAACAGAGACATTTAAATTTGAAAAATAATTGCCTAGGCATAAGCGAGACTATAATCATGCATTTGAAGCTTTTAAATCTTTAGATCTTGTTGAGATATGGCAGATAGGATATAAAAATGCTTATCTGTGCAATACCTTTCTTCTCAGGGAATAAATTCTCAATTAAATTGACTATCCTAAACAAACAAACCCCCCTAAACAGAGAGACAATTCACTGTATCTTGTTCCAGATACAACTCATGAGTGGTTTGTCTTTACTACCCGCTTGGTATGGCAGCTGTGTGAAAACCATTAAACAACTGGACATTTTCTTCTTCCCCCAACATTAAAGAAGAGAGAATTCCCATCATGAGAGATGCAGAAAAACCAACATCAATTTTTCCTCAATTCCCTTTGCACAGGAGCTGAAATGCACCTTCCCTTTGGGTTGTCAGCTGCAACCCTGCGAGCAGCTCTTCATACAGTCAATACAGATCCCACAGAGGGGGATACCAGTAATTTATTTCTTTTGCTTTATCAATCCTCATCTAACAAATCTCTTTAATTAACTACCTCTGGAACAGAAGTTTTTAATTCAACCAGTGAGAAGCACACAGTGTGTTAGGACTGCACATGTTCAAATCACCATGATGTAAATATTTGATTAGCTTTCTGTTCATCTTAAGCCGGTCTGTGTTTAACACATCAAATAGTTCTGTTTTAATTGTGGAAAAAGAGAATACAGTGAATAGTAAGAAATAACAGGAAAGCATGTCCAAAATTCAAAATCAGTTGGGAGCAGAAATCCAGAAGGCAGTACATTACTGGTAGAGTATTATCCCAGTCTCTAGAATAGCAACGGTACAAAATGCATCTGTGAAATTGAGCCACTATCTGTGTAAGGACAGCTATTCAGCAATCTGATAAAGATGATTTGGGAGGACAGTCAGAGATACGTAAGAGAACATTAATTTCACTCTTCTCCACACAGTTCAAAAATATCTGTCACATCAAAATTGTGGAGAGACAGTGGTCAGGCATTGATTGATTGCTTTTATTGATTATACCTATACAACTAGATGCCTGAGCCAACCAAAATGAGAAGCTTTTCTTTTGCTGTAATTTCACACATAAATGCTAAACCAGGGGCATTGGAGGTATGAGAACACACAACACACGTTACTCAGTGTGCAGTGCCAGCCTGTGGCACCACATATGGCACAGTATGTGAACCCCAAACAATACACTCAGGGCCCAGTGAGTCTGAAGGAAGTCTGAGGAAACACAATTGGGTGACAACAATAACACTCAGTGTAAGAGGAAAGTGGAACCAGCAGAGCATGAAAATGCATCCATCCGCCCTTCCCCCAGGATGGAATACAGAATACAGTGGGAGCAAAAGAGGATTGTTTTCAGCAGATCCATGGGCTGCATGTGAGACGGTCAGGATAGCTACAGCTGTTGGTTTATTCGTGTTTGTGTTCCCCTCCTGAACCCCTGTGCATGCTCAGCATCCTCTGTGATCCTAGAATGGAAGCCCACTTGTACACAACCCGAAGTGTTCATCAGCAGCAGGTCAGAGCTGTGCCCCAGGCTTAATACACTTCCAGGTAAGCTGCACTATAAATAGGAGCTACACTTATACCACAAAGTTCCACCACAAAGATACGGCTCTTGTTTCACAGATCATCTTGTGCCAATGTTTTTTGGAGACTGAGATAATACTGCAGCTCGTTAAATCTTCAGAGTCTCAAGTAAAGCCTTATTTAAAGTCTGGTTCTTGCCAGTAGTGAGACTTTCTGTCATGAAACACAATCAATACCTTTGAAAGTTCATTTACAGGTCGTTTAAAAAGAACTTGGAAGTGGCACTACACATAACAAACTTGATTGAGAGGCAGAGATACACATTAATATACAGCAGGACATGAGGTTAGGCAGGTGTATCAAATCATTGGTTTTTTGCAGTGCTCTCAAAACACTTCTAATACCCCACAGCTTTTGCAATCACATAATTTCATTGGTTTTGGTGGAGTTGCTCCACTTACACTGATGAAATAAGGAGGGGGCTCAGGTACCATGTTTGCACTGGGAGTCAGGGCAGAAGGTTAGTCAGGATCACAGTCTGTCACTTGCTGTGGTGGGGATAAAATGAAGATGATGTCACGTCAAAGAGACAGTTTCTAATGTCAATCTTTAGCCTGAGGACTTAACAAGCAACAATTTTTTTTTTTTAATATAAGAGTTCTACAAACCAATGGGGCTGAGTTCTGATGCTGAGTAACTCCCTTTGTGATACTCAATTTCCAATAGTTTATGACTATATATTTCCTCTTTCTTGTTGGAGTATGCAGTTATAAGTAAAATCAGGAGCCTTTCAAAAAGGAAATTATTTTGAGTGGAGGAAAATAATGCCTCGAAGAGACAAGTACTTAAAAGCACAAACCCTAGTGAAAATTAGGGGACGCTGCAGATACTTGGTGCTATCTCTAGCAAGGGATCTGATATGTATTTCTGTGGGCCTTTTTCTTTAGTAATGATAATATTTATATAATCAGTAAGCATATTTAAGAAAAGAAGGCTTGGCAAAAACTAACAACGCTTCAGTGGAATGGCATTTCCACCTGCAGCTGTCATAGTTAATGTTTTATTGATAAGATGCAGGTCTTGCTGACTACCATACATATCCTTTGCTTCATTTCCTTTGCAGGCAGTAAGAAATCCATCTTTCCCACTTTTCTCTTGGCCTACATCTCTGTTAGTATTCTCAGCATACAGTACTGTAACAGTGCCATCTCTCACCTTATTAAGCTGAGGGCTAAATGCCTCATCCTGTTGTTCAAGCCCTCTCAGTGTGTTCCACAAAATTGTGGAGGCGCATAAACATCTGAGACTCTCGAGTTAGGAAGGAGAAACTGCTGATCAAGTGCAAAACCAATCAGTTATTTTGTACCCTTTCCCTCCTCTTGCCCACAGTGCAAGAGTGAAGGTGCAGGCTGAACAACGACACAGGTGGCAGAAATGTTCATGTACAAAGCAAAGGCACCCTTCTTTCCAAAGCTTGTTGGATAAAAATGTAAACACCAGTGAAATAGTGGGGTCAGGTTCACCATCTCCAGTGGTGTTATTCACTTACAGCAAACTTCCCTCCTCTGCAAAGACCTGTGTATGATTTTCATATCCCTTGCAGACAGTATCGGCCTTTTCAGTGGGAGTAAATTAATTTTTCACTTACTTTCATTCTAATTTACAGTTTACTGACTCAACTCACTGGTCACAGTCATCTTTTGTTTCTTTCTGGGCATCAGAACTGCTCCTTACTCACATAGACACTCCTGTTAACTGAATCCTTTTTGCAATATTTGTAGAAAATAACTTGTATTTTTGATGTGGGCAGAAAGAGATGCTTGACTTGAGGTACAACATGGAATACTGGGAAAGGAGACCTGGGCTTCTGCCATTGATGGATAACTTGATGAAACTGTTCAGTGGAATTTTGTGTTTGTACCGTCACTAAATCAAAACTGACAATGGTAAATGCACAGAAGCATATTTTGGTTTCTCTTTAATGCATATAAATTATGAAGTTAGTTACTAATGTTGTGTACTTTAATACCATATCCTGTATCTCACACCTATTTTTGAGAATGTCAAAACAAGAATGAACTTTGCGATGCATAAAATCCTAAGTAGAAACAGTTCAGTAGAAAAAAGCAACAATCACTGCAATGTACAAACGTGAAAACTGCCCTGAGGACGTCCCTTAAACACAGAGTTATAAAAATGCTCACAAATTGAGTTTCCCATGTCAGTAAAGTCTAATGCTACAAAATATGCCATCACTCAAAGCAAAACTGGAAAGATGCCTCCTGGCAGAGTGAAATCTCTCAGGAGTGTGGGGATGGATCCCACCCAGCCAGTGGAGACAACAAACACAACAAACAACCCGTGCCCCTGCTGGGTCACAACTGTTTTCCTACCAGCCAGCAGCTTCAAAACTCTGACAGGTTTTCATCGGATCTGCTTCCACCATAACTTCTGTCTTTAGTCACGTTTGTAACTCCAATTCCAGATTTGAGAAGGAGCTCTGGTGTCTCTGGTCGTTGTTTTAAGAGCACGGTTGCTGAGGTCTTGCCTGCTTGATGCTCTATTTTCTCCAGTGTTGGCTTCACAAAGTATGTGTGGGTATGTGCAGAAGGAGAGCAGGGGAGCAGATTGGGAAGAGGAAGGGAATGAACAAACAAGCATTAGTTTTTTCTTTAAATTATAATCTCAAAAATGCCTGGATACCTTCACTGTTGCTTTACTTTTTCCCAGTAGTGTAGATCCTTTCTCCAGAGTTGTCACCCTGCTTTGCAAGTAGGGGAATCTTATTTTGCCCCTCAGAGAGACAGAAAAATTGAAACAAACACAGTTAGTGACAAAAGTTATTGTGTAATTTCTCTATTTGTTTTTCTTAAATATTCCCTCATCTAATTCATATATCTCAAAATTTCTACCTACAAAATACCTGGTTTTGCATGGTTTCAGTTGTGTGTTGGCCTTAAAGTATAATTCTTTAAGGTGCAGGGACTGAGGCATTTGCAATAAAAAGCACCCAGGTGAACTGCCAAGTCAAGATTCAGTGTATCAATACCATCTGGGGGAGACTGTGAAAAGGATAACTAGCCATCCTTGTTCCTAGATTTCAGTTCGAATCTGTACATTCTCGTATTTGGAAGTTCTAGGGAAGTTTAGTTACAGGGTTTGATTTTCTGTTGCAGCAGTAACATATCACAAAGTGATGTTTTAAAGCAGGTCAGTGAAACTTTGATCTCAGATTTTCAAATATAGCTATCTTCTGTCTGACATGCAGTATCTTAAAGAGGATATGATTTACAGACAGTGCATGCTCAGCACATTGGGAACCAAAGTCCTCCTCTTGTCTTTCAAGCTGAATGTTCAAAAAGAGAAGCATCCCAAAACATCAGACACGTTTTGGAAGTCAAAGTGAATATTTGCTATAGCCTGTTTGGTGTCACTGACTGGTTTCTTTTTCTTCTCTACTTTTCTGGGGATAAGATACAGAGATTACAAAGTCTTTCTTGTAGCCCATGCATGAGGAATAGAATAAGGGGTCCTATAGAAAGAATTCTCATGTTTAAGTTCATTATTTTCAAGAGCTCCAGCTATTTATGTGTCTGTAAATAACCATTTAGCAGCATTAGAAGTTCTCCATGAAGCAAGTCTGTTCCATTACACTGAAGCACCCAGCCTGAAGGAAGATGCCTGATCAAACTGTCATCTGCACCTTTCAGACTTCACACCTGCTTGGAGTCAAGACAGTTTTCCATTCATAGACTTTCTCCCCTCATCACGCTGGCCAAAGTGATTCTTAATAGTAGCACTGAGCTGCAACAGCAGGTAATTCATACTTGTAAATAAAGGACCAGCTTCTGCTGGTGCAGATGCAGGCAAAACAACACAGTTCTTACACTGAAACCTTTTCACTGCTGATACAGACCCAAAGACGGAGTCTTACTTCCTGCCATAATATGCATTTATTCATCCTTTTTATCACCACAGAGCAAAAGTGGTTTTCACCTGTCACAGAACTACTGGAACTTGTCTTCATGTGCCTCTGGCATAAGGGTTGCTTTGAAAATCTCATGGGAGAGCCATTTGCATGCAGCACGTTGTGGACATGCTCCAAATGCTGCTGCACCACAGGCATACCAATGTAGAAGTCTTATGAAACAGGGTTTGTTGTGGCTAGTCCTTGAGAGGTGGCATATTGGAAAGAGAAAAACAAATGTATTAATCGAGACTGTAGCCTTTCTTCCCTTAAGAGAAGTGTGTCATCTGCCCACTATTTGCAGGGCTTGTCAGTGCCAGCCTTACAGAGACCTGCACGTGAAGCATCTCTGAAGAGACGAGTGGGAGAGGACAGGGACTTCAGGACTGATATGGAGCAACTCCAACATTTGCAACTAAAACTTGTAAGGCCCTTTATTCAGGGAGTGCAGATGCACATATTAGGGCATTTATAGCTTAGTTTATGTCTGGTCAGTAATGAAGGGGAAACTGGGCAAAAAAAAAGGAAAGGTCTTTTGCAACGCAGAAAGAGCTTACACAACCTTGTTACTGGACCCATAAAAGTGCAGGGATTAATGGACAGAAGGGCACAGAGTTGGAGGGTGTACTGTACATTTTCAGCATCTCACTTTTTGGCTATTACAGATCCTGTAATTAGCAGAAACAATCAGCAGTGCAAGTCATCATTTTGCTGCGTAGTAGGTCCTGTGCTTTCATCTTCTTTCACTAATGTGATATATAAAACTTTGTGATTTCTGAATATTTTATTTTCTATTCAGATATGTTTGCTGTAGTATCAAGGTATGGGTGACTTACAAACAACAATTAAAACATAAGGAACTGAGATATCAGTTGAACACAGAACTTCCCAGACAGAAGGGAAGAGAAACTTTTG
This sequence comes from Scytalopus superciliaris, assembly GCA_013400415.1. NCBI lineage: Eukaryota > Metazoa > Chordata > Aves > Passeriformes > Rhinocryptidae > Scytalopus > Scytalopus superciliaris. The sequence goes on along the minus strand of VXBX01001954.1, from coordinate 372,383 downwards.
TATTCTTGTCAGTTATCTAACTGGCATGAAATTATTTTGAATCTTTCATTGTCTATTCCCTGCCTGTTTATTCAAAAATTCATGGAATTGCATTGGTGGTTCCACAATAGGAATGAAGACTCTGAGGCTGAAAAGAAGACACTATTACCTACCTCTTCATCAGAAAATAAGGGATGCACATGTGTGTTGATAATAGTGCTCTGAATCAGGAATCCTGCATTATTTCCTGTGGAATGTGCTTCACCTTGGGAGAGCAGGAAAGGTAGTTTAAAACCCTGTTATCAGGCAGCCTAAATTTGCCATATGTGGAGCTACATCCCTATGTCAGACAGGGCTACTCAAGCTGCAAACGTTTAATAACTTCATTAATAGTTCAGTGAGGTATTAGAGAATGTGATGATTGAACGTGCAGATTAACACCAGGATTGAAGGGCTGGAGGCATTTTAGAGGATAGGATTAGTATTCAAAGCAATGTTTACAAATTAGGGAAATGAACTGAAAAAAATGGGAAGACAGCTTGATGAGAACAAGGACAGCACAGGTGGGAGTGATCCCTGCAGCAGCAGAGCTGAGTCTGGAGACCTTCAGCAGATCATGAACTGGACGTTAGTCAAGAGAGGTGAGTCTTGTGCAAATAACAAACACCATCTGAGCTGTCCAAAGCAAAGCCCATCAGGTGAGGGACAGAAATGGTCCAGCCTTCCCTCTCCTCTTCTGGAGTGATGGGATCCATCTGGCACATTGCACTTTGGAAAGAGTTGGACCAGCTAGTCCTCAGTGATGGTAGCCAGGAGGATCCCAGGCCTGAAAACCATGGCTTTGGGGAAGGGCTGAATAAACTGGGATAGTCCAAGGATGTCAGGGCTGGTGGGAGTGGGGAAAAGAGAAAACAAATTGCCATGTAGTAATAAGAATGTTCTTTCTTATATCTGTGTTCTGTCAGTAATGTTCTGTTATCATTGGACTTCTAAGGAAATATCTCTAGACAGCAGCATTTAACTTTTTTTGCTTATCTACAGTATAAAAATATTTATATCAGCTTTCTTAGCTAAACAGATAGGATATGTCAAATAGGTCCCGCTTTTCTAGGCCAATTTGACAGAAATAATTCAAATATTGCTGTTTATTGTTATCCAGTATGGCTTTAAAGTTGAAATTCAGTAAAAATGACTGACTTTGTGGTGGAAATATCAAAGTTGGAATTAGACTTTGTATTTAGCTGCCTGTAATAAAACAGGTTTCCCATACTTACTTTCAAGTATCTAGCTCAGGAGGAACAGGACAATTATTAATGTTGTTACTACGTGACCTCTCAGCATTTTCCATTTATTTTAACTGTTTATTTTTTTGGTATTTCTTAGATCATTCTGGGATCCACACCCAGTAGGACATTAGTGATTTTCCATTTCCCTGTTTTGTCACTGATGTTACAGGTATTTTTCCAGCAATTAATGTGGCTATGTTCTCTTTATCTGATAGCACTAGATTTATGTCCAGGGTGTAGGGAGTTGACTTTATGCCCTTCATTGATAAGCTGGTCATTTATTTCCAAGGTTATTTCTTAGGGACATAGCTAACATTTCTTGTTAGGATATTTTATTAACATCTGAGTCAAAGTTTTAAAATTCAGCCAGTAGGAATGGATAATACTTTGCAGGGCACCTCCGGTAATTACAGTAATTTTCTTAGAATAACATGCTCTTCCATGAAGCGCATCTGTAATTATTTATCTCATTAATTGGATTATCTGCTTTTATCAGCATGACCATGTGAAAATGCATTTCAACATACAGATACAATGCTAATGCCTTGTGTGTGTGTTTTTATTAATTTTTCAACCTTTGAAGTATTAGTGTCTTAAGAATGTATCTGTGCAGCAGAGATACTAAAATAAACTTCTGGCCCTGTCCTAGGACTAGGATGGATGTCACCATTGCAGGAACATCCAGCTGCCTTGTACTATTTCTGCCTTGGTATCTTTCATGCTGCATTTACACAGGGATTCTTTCCCCCAATATTATTCTTCGGAAAACTATCCTTACATTTCATGTTGGTCTTTCCCCTTTGTTACTCTTTCATTTTGCTCACTGACTTAATAATCTTCAAGGACAAAATGAATCTTGATCTTGACGCTGGACTTTGCCTTCCTGTAGTTCAGTGAGGTTTGGAAATTGTACATGAGCAAATACTAATTCTTCTATTCTTCCTTGAGAACACACTCTGGTATTTTCAGGGACTTCAGTGCTGCATAAATTTGCTATTTGTCTAAAGAGAGGCTTATAGTGTTGTTGCTAATGACTGGAAAGATGCACAAAAAGCTGTTTGGAAGTATTCTGATCTTAAGTAATTAACTGCTGCGAGTAAGCTTGAATTAGTAAAATGTCCTTCAACAGGCTATTTAGCATAGGAATTGTATTTGCAAAGAGCATTAGAGACTAGAGCTGTTGCTCCTCTCTGAGAGATGCTCCTTAGGAAGCTCTCAATTTGTATTGTGGATGCTTGTCCACTTTGGCACCTTTTCATCTTTCCCTGTTTCCTGGTATCTTTATCCCACAAAGCCAATCCTACTAGAGACCAGTTCCTGTAAGGTGTATGCAAACTTGTCCCCAGGAACTCGGGAACGGGGATTGGTACAGGAGACAAGGAAGCTGTGAGGGTGAATTGAATGGATGTGACATCTCTATTCTCCACTTCTACATTATGGCTCCTATTTTCCTTGAGGAATGAGACAAATGGGGCTTGTTTCCAAGCTAGTGACTATAAAGTTGAAGTAATTGCATCCGCAAATATGTGGTCATGGTTTATATGGTTGAAATAAATGACATTGTGTCTCAGTGTTCAGTGATGCAGAAAACACAGTTAGAGACAGAAGCATAATTTTTTTTCTTTTTGTCTTCTCCCTGATTAACCAACATGTCGCATCTTCCTTTTATCTGAACTCTGCCCCATATGGTGATAACCAGCTGTGTGTTCATTGGGGTAGAATCTGCAGCGAAACACCTGGGACACGGACATTTGTGAGGTGCTTTAATGGTGCTCCTCAGACATTAAACATGGTCTGATTTGTTATTCACTTTGTGAAATCCTGACTATACTGCACGGGGAGCAACATATCAATTTGTTGGGCTTTAGCAAACAACCAGTGTTTGTGAAGGATCCAAAATAAATCTGCTGCTAGTCATGTCTTAAAGATATTTTAGTAGTGTACTTTGTTAACTTAATATCTAACACACACTTTGGCATGGCACAATTAAATTACATTTCCAAAGAAAATTTAGAATCCCAGAATCATACTTCAGTTCGGTTTGTTATTTTAAAGGAGAATTTTCTTCCTTTTCAGGAGTTGTGTTACTATACTACTGACTCACGGCTGTGTTTTATGAATAAAAGCAATGTTTCTTTCATACTATATTTGGGTTGATCATGAAATATAACCTTGCTGTCTTATTCACAGGAAGGAGCCTTTAGATGCTTGTGTAGTAAGATCAACCAGCCACAGGGCAAGAGCTGCCTGCTGTAATAACAGGCTGGGCTGATCACATCTCCTCTCTCCTCTGTGTTGGGGACAGAATGTCTCTGGTGCAGCTTTTGTTTGTGCAGCGTGTGTTTGTTTGAACCAGTGCCTGGGATCTCCACTGGACATTTCGAGTTTGCTGGCTGTTTTCAAACACAGAGTGTTGGAAGGGTTTTTTGAGAATGCCTTGAGAGGTGGGTTGTCCCTGGCTGCAGGTTGGGTGCCTCTCTGTCACTCCACTCAGCTGGAGAGGTAAGAGGAAATACAACAAAAGGCCCGTGGGTCAGGATAAGGACAGGGAGAGATCACTCACCAGGTACTGGCATGGGCAAAACTGGCCCAACTTGGGAAAACTAAACTAATTTGCTACCAATCAAAATCAGAATAGGGTAATAACAAATAAAACCTCTCTTCTTCCTGAGCTCAACTTGACTCCCAACTCTCTCCCTCCTTCCCGCCTGGCTCAGTGGGACAGGGAATGAAGGCTGTGGTCAATTCATCAGACATTGTCTCTGCTGCTCCTTCCTCCTCAGCAGGAAGACTCCTCACACTCTTTCTCTGCTCCAGCATAGGGTCCTGCCCACGGGAGACAGTCCTCCACAAACTTCTCCAGTGTGGGTGCTTGCCATAGGTTGCTCCAGTGTGGGTCCCCCATGAGGTCACAAATCCTGCCAGCAAACCTTCTCCAGCCTGGGCTCCTCTTTCCACGGGGTCACAGGTCCTGCCAGGAGCCTGTTCCAGTGTGGGCTTCCTACGGGATCACAGGCTCCTTCGGGCATCCCCCTGCTGCAGTGTGGGCTCCTCCATGGGCTGCAGGTGGATCTCTGCCCCACCATGGAGCTCCCTGGGCCACAGGGATCAGCTGTCTCCCCATGGGCTGCAACACGGGCTGCAGGGGAATCTCAGCTGCGGTACCTGGAGCACCTGCTGCCCCTCCTTCTCCACTGACCTTGGGGTCTGCAGGGCTGTTTCTCTCTCATATTCTCACTCCTCTCTCTGCTGCTGTTCTGCCACACATTTTTAGCCCATCTTTCTTAAATGCATTATCCCAGAAGCGCTGCCATCCTTGCTGACGGGCTTGGCCTTGGCCAGCCAGGCATCCCTCTTGGAGCCAGCAGGCATTGGCTTTGTTGGACATAGGGGAAGCTTCTCACAGAGAAACCTTCTCCCCACAAAATCTTTCCATGCAAACCCATCGCAGTAGGGAAGAGCATCTCCACATGGGCACACAGTCTGCTTCTACACCTGTATGGTCAAAAAGGTGCATTGGAATATCCTTCCATATTCTGAATTAAGTAAAGGGCCTTGGTGTACTGGATAAGATAGAGATGCACAGGCAGCAATAGCTGCAGTGAAAATATATTCCTCCTTTTCCCAGCCTGTTTGCTAAAGACAGCTGGAGAGAGTGCAGTCTGGGAACCCTGAGTACTTCTGCATAATTTTTCACTTAGTAATGATTAAAAATTTGCTCATTTACTGATTGCTAAGGAGTCAGTTCCAGTTCAGCTGTGGATAAGTTATTTTTCCAGCTGCATCTAAATGATTGTTTTCATATTCTGCATCATGATTAATGATTTCAGAAACAATAATAAAAAGTATAGTTTTCATAGGCGTGTTTCTAATCCTTGTGAATTTGGGAAGTTCCTGTAAATAACCTAATCTTGTTGTTATTTGTGTTGGTTATTTGCATAGGTTTCTTTGTCCTCACTGTTGCCTTACCTGAACACTGTAAAAAGGCTTCTCTCTGAGTGCCATGTGTTTAAGTAGCCAGTGTCCTAGTTCATACTGCTCATATGATGCAGTACAAAGCCAACCTGCCTTCCATGCAAATCTGGAGTAATCCCACTATTGTTAATCAAAGTACTCCAGAATCATACCAGTTCAAATAACAATAGAGTACCATGCTGTGATACAAATCCAAAGCACTCTACTTGAACTCAGCCCTTACAGTAGCCACCATAAATGTATTACAGAACTGTGGCCACACAAAATAACTTCTCACTTAAGAATTTCATGTATGTTTGTTCTTACTCCCAGCAAACCTGAAGTGCCATCAAATTTTGAATAAAATTCTTTCCATCAGAATGTGAAATCTTGAAATACTCATCTTTCAAATACCTGACCCCAAATTGTTTACTTTTTCTTGCACTTCTATGAACAGGTGAAAGGAGTTTTTCTGAAGATACCTGAGTTTCTAGCACCATATTAGTTATTGGTGGCCTTTTGGGCTCGTGTGTTACATAACTTTGACCTTACCAGGCAGTCATCATTACAGTAACTTATGCTGCTTGGTTTTGGCTTAGTGAATGCTGATTAGCAAGTGAACTAACATGGTGAGGGTTTTTTGAGAAACCACAGGCTGTGTCTTACTCCTCAAGCACCATTCCTTTCTTTGAAAGCTGTCCTTGTGCTGCAAGCTGAGTTACTCTGGTGGCAGAACCACTTCCTTGAGCACCCAAGATAAAGGAGATGAGGCTGACGATTTATCTTCAAAATCCCCTGTTTTCTTTAGGAAGGCTTATTATTAATAAATGCCTTTAGCAAATAGCGAGTCTTTTTATTGCCGATTTCCACTCTGTAAGGATTGCTCATACTTCACCAGAGCAACAGTCATCATTACCTTGTAAAGGCCTTTTGTTTGCTCCTGGGTGAGCTCAGTGTTCTCACAACCATTAATCTAAATAAACTGCGTGTTGTTTATCTCCATCATTTCTGTGAGGTGGTGATGGGCTCTGTCAGTCTCACAAATACAGAGATGAATGGGTTTCCTTGGAAAACCAATGCCAGGCAGGAAAAATGACAAAAGAGTAAAGAAAGGTAAAACTTAAAAACTGGGTGTAAAATCGAATCTCCTGGATTTAAAAATACGATTAAATTCCCTTTGGCTAAATAGCCGGTAGGTTCACTTTGAATTCTGTGAATTCAGTGGGAGTTTTGCCTGTCTTCCATAGGAGCAGGATCTCATGTGAAAATGGGTAGGCATTTCTTGCCAGGTAACTTCTCAGTCAAGAGAGAGTCCTTTCAGTTGGTTGAGTCAATTGATTAAGCTGAATACAATATGACCCTGCAGAGCACTCAGTTGACCAGAGAGATGTGACAGGCAGTGCACTGGGGAGAGCCCAAGGCTCTAACCCAGATCAGTGCTCATCGTGTGAGCAGAGTCAGTGTGACCCATCTGCTGGAGAACCTTCTCCATTTCCACAGAGTTGTAACGAGGCTGTTTCCTTGAAACCTGCAGTCAGGAGAGGAGATACATTTCAACAGGAAGAGAAAAGTGCTTTATACAATATTGTTGATGCATTCAGTGTATATTTGGAAAGAAATTACAAATGAATTAATGATGTTAAACTGTGCAAATTATTTCAATTTATTATCTATTATTATTTAATTTCACTTTAATGGCTTGTTTTCACTGTTACACTGACACTGCAGAGTGTTTAATGCTGTTGTGGAGCAGTTGTGAAGAGACACCCACATGATCTTCTGAGTCCTGTTGCACTGAGGCAACTTTTAACACGTTGAAGCCCTCGCAGTTGCTGTGGGAGAGCCACCCTGTCTCAGTTCTTACCCTGCAAAGTGCAGTGCAGGGAACAGAGGGCATGGGACACAGAAATCCTCTGGGGAGGTCGCTGTGAATATGCAGAGATCTATCTCTAGCAGGACAGGGGGAGAAAAGCTTCTTCCATGCTTATATTTAAGAACCCAATAGTGTGAAAAACTTGCTAAAGCTGAAATTCTTCGCATTCAGATAAGCTTTTCCCATATATTTCTTATCTCCCTTGGCTGCTGATAATGACTGGCCTTTTCACCTGCAGAACTCCTCAAGAGCACATTAGAATGTCAAGTGCTAAATGAAAGCAGGCAGCACATATTCATGAGTGCAAGTGGTAGCTTATGCCCCAATTTCCAATGAGGAGTTGCATTTGATGAGACAGAAAGCATGCAAATTGGGATATTGGCAGGAACAGGAAAAGTTTTTTTGTGCATAAGGTGTTACAAAGAAAAGCATCAGTGTCTGCATGTATTAAAGCTAATCTGTTTTTAAGGTAGCAGTGCCGTGAGGAACAGCATTGCATTCAGTGTTTTAAAAACAGAATTAGGATTACACAACAATGTACAGAGAGGGTTTTCATACCTATGAAAATGTGATTCCTCAGGGTGACTGTCCCCAAGTGCTGTCAGTGGAAAGCCTACAGTTCTAAGTCCCAAACCACAAGTTAGATACAACAGTGTCTGGTCATGTGCCTAATGCTAATTAAATGCTGAGCATTCTGAGATTGGTGACCTAAAACCTTAATTGACGTTTATGAAAAAAAAGATGCCCAAAAACTGCAGGTCAGGGTAATTCAGAAGGTTGTTTTGGGGTTTTTTTCCCCCCTAAAAGCTTATGTAGTTTTAAATGGAAAATACCACTGTTAACATAGTTCTAGTTTTCTCTCTGGATTGTGAGGTCTCTGGATTTATGTTATAACTGCAGAACATTTGTGCAAAATACTAGCAGTAAGTTGTTTTGGGGGAGTAGAAATAGAGGCAGATTTGGTATTCCCCTCCCCTTTTTTTTGGTCTCTTTTTGTGCTTTGTTTGCTTGGCCTCTTCCCTTGTTCCTTTTCATCTCACGTGTTGTCCCTTGTGTTACAAAGCTCCATGCTGCACATCAAGTACACAGGTGTCTCTTACAGAGTGGATCCTGTAACTTGGAGAGAGTGATTTTGTTCACCTGTGCAGTACCTGGGTTTTTTTTCCCCCTTTGGCATTGATCAAAACACCTGCTGGATCATGGATCACATGTATGATCTCATGTGTTCAGGCCAGCTGCTGGCACGTGTGGGCAGTGTTTTTGTGGTGGTTCTGCTCTGTAGTGCTCACACTGCTACAGTGCTTTGCTGGGAGGCTCATCCCTTTGACTCATTGTTTGACTGCATTTTAGATTTCCTACTAAATGGCCACGTTAAGCAAATTCCATTTATTGGTAGAATATCACTGTGACTTCAGATGTGGCTTCTGGAGTAGGACTTGTGATGGCAACTGTTTCCCTGTCTTGGACTGTCAGTGATTCTCTCCCCCAAAGAAAGTCCGCTAATTCTACATTCAGACATACTCTCTTATATATAAGTTGCTCAGTCTCCAGATATCTGATATCTGCTGATACTGATCTCCCCTGAGACTCAAACTGAGCAGTGACCGTATTGGGAAGGAAGAGGGCGGAAAAGAATTGTTGTTTTACTGTCTAGTTCCAGGGTGATACAGTGGAAAACCTGAGGGGTTGTCAGTATTTAGGAGTGGAAGGAGCCAGAGAGAGAATGGAACTTCACCTTTTGGTAGCTTATGTTCTGCAGATGGGCATCTTGGAAAAGGCTAACCTTGTATTGTAGTGCTGGACTGTGTTCCAGATGGAGAGAATAAATTGAGTTGGCAGAAAATACGAGCTGTATTTTGTTTCCATAACTGACTTACTGGGCTGAACTGAAAGGCGGGAGGGCTGGCATGTGCAATTTGGGGACACCTCCTTCCCTGCAGAGACGGCTGGACTCGTGTGTGCCACGCCCTGCTGGACTGCACATGGAGGGGGTTCCACCTCAAAAAGACAGGCTGTAGTCATGGCAGCTGAACAGTTCACAAAGAAAAAATGCTGGAAATGTTTTCTTTTCCCATTCCTTTTTCACTTGGGCTGCTGCTCATGAGGGCTTGATCCGTGGCAGCTGTTTAAAGCTTAAAGCTCTTCATGTAGCTGAAATATTTGACCATCTTCTTGCATCTAAGATTCCCCACCCCCGATTCTTATTTCTTGAATAGTTCGTTCACAATTTTGATAAACAAATCGTAGGGAGTGTCTTTTCTTCTCTCAGCTTCTCACAGTATTTCGAAGTAAAAAGTTTGGTACAGCCTGGCAACCTCTAGCCCGTCCTGGGCTGCAGGACTCGCTTCTCTTTGTGTTTCTCTCTCCCGAGCTCATTTACACCTTCAAATAGTTTCTTGCTGTCAGCTTCCCTGTTTTCCTCCCGTGTCTCTCCCGCTTGCTGTGCCAACATTCCTGCTGCCACCTATCGAAAGTTTGGAGATGTCATCGCTGTTCCCTAAGCCGTGTTTGCACTGAGCACACACATTTAAATATGGATGAGCCTGGATAGATTCCACTTTGTCTTTTGCCTGGCGCTGTTATAAGCTTGTCATAAACACTTCCTAAAGGATTGCCACATTGAAATATTTAAGAAGCTGTTTAATCTAGCCACAGTGATTAAAATTATTTAGTTCTTTAATGCACCTCTCTTGCTAGCCTGTATTTGTTATATTTACTGTGCAGTTTGCCAATTTGCTGAGAAAAAAAGATCAACAAATAATGATACTAATCTTAGTAACTTGCTTTTTTCATCTTTTGCCACTTTCTGCAAAGGAGGAGTAGGCAGACAAGAAATACATAAAAGAAATATAAATATAAAATATTTATAAAATATAAAAGAAATACAGTGG
>VXBX01001954.1:337584-361992 GCA_013400415.1 Scytalopus superciliaris | reverse complement strand
AAAATATAAAAGAAATACAGTGGCGGGAGAGGGGTTCAATAATTGCTTAGGCAGGAAAAAAAAAGAACTATATTTGAAAGGACTTTCAAATAATTTGATTCCAGGACTTCAAGCCTGAATCACAGTATCAGTGGCAGTTTTGCCACTTCTGTCACCAGGGAAAACTTTTTACTGCCCTTCAATGTCTGCGAAAATCAACAGTCCTTTGAGAAGTGTCAAATTATTCGTGACTTTGGCTCTGAATGCAATAAGCTCCTGCTTGATGTGTCATTAGTTCAAAGCCAGTAAGGACGAACAGGTTTTGCCTGTTCTTTGTCTTTTATTCCCCTGGATAGCTTGCCATATCTAATTAATATTTTGTCATCCATCACTATATAAGTCCTCAGTGCTGTCTCCCATATGAAATGTTTTAATCTATTTTGCTCTTTGTACCATGTGTTGTGTAACAGGGTCTAGCCAGTAGACAATAGAAGCAGCTGCCTCTGGTGCTAAAATGTGTGGCAAACATGTCCTGCTCCGTGCTGTGCTGCTTTGAAGCTCAAACCTCATGGTAAGGCTCAAAACTCAGAAGCATGAAATAAAAATTAATCTAGAGAGACAAAAATCTCTTATTATCACCAGCAAGTAGCACGAGTCTGTGTTACCTTGTTCATTGTCTGCGCATCAGATGAATTATGTATGTGATGGTGATGGTGGAGAAATAAACAATAGGAAATAATAATCAGTTTAAAGTATTTTCATGATACATATTTGTAAAAAGACATAGCTCCAGGTTTGTGGAAGCCTTTATGAGTTTGGAGATAACCATCTGTCACAGTTTAACCTCAGCCAGCATCCCAGCCCCACTGATCACTGCCTGCCGGTGGGATGGGGGAGAGAACCCAACAGTGAGAGTGAGAACAGTCCTGGCTTGAGATAAGGCAGTTTAATGGGCAAAGCAAAAGCACACAAGCCAAGCAAAGCAAAGCAAGGGATTCATTCACTGCTTCCCGTGGGCAGGCAGGTGTTCAGCCACGCCGGGGAACAGCAATGCTCACTTTGGGAAGGGAAACACCATCACTCCCAACATCCCCTTGTGGTTCTTCTTTCCCAGCTTTATATGCTGAGCATGAGCATCTGGTCCAGGATGTCCCCTGGGTCATTTGGGGACAGCTGTTCCAGCGGTGTCCCCTCCCAGCTCCTTGTGCACCTCCAGCCTGTTGGTGGGGTGGAGTGAGGAGCAGGAAAGGCCTCTGCTCTGTGTAAGCCCTGCTCAGTAACAGCTAAAACATCCCTCTGTTATCAACTGTTTTCAGCACAAATCCAACCTACAGTCCCGTACCAGCTGCCATGAGGAAAATTAACTCTATCCCAGGCAAAATTAACACGCCATTGGGGTCTGGAAGAATTTGTTCAGGAGCATCTCAAGAAGCTCCTTGGGAAAATTTTAATAATTTTTTCCTGATTTTTTTTTCCCAGAGATTTATCTACTTGTTGCATACTGGCCCTTCTCTTTCTGGTGTAGTATGATGGGGGAGACACAAAACATTACTGGGAAGAAGAAAGGAGCTAACCTTCATCAAGGTTATTGAAATGTGTCTGTACTAAGTTATTTTTTTCCATTTTGGTTGAATTTGTCAGCTCCCTGCTCATTCAGAATGGTTCCAAAGTTCTCTCCAAAAGTCTTCCAAACGCCTTGTGAAATTAGTCTGTGTGCATGAAATGCAAGTCTGCAAAAGTCATATAATTTAGCAAAGCACTGAGTGACTACCCTTCAAAAACTTTTTAAGGAGTAATAAATTAGTCTTCTATTTTTATTTTTTTAAGTTTTGTTTTAACATGACGACCATAACTATCCTAAAAACGGTTGCTATTTTTTGCAAGAACTTGACTGACATTACTTTGACCTAATTGATTTCTAATTCTTTAAATCTGTTATAGTGTTGACATGACTATTCCTCATCTACTTCACAGGTTTTAACAAAACCGAGCTTGCTGCCCTGGTATTTATCTCAGCCCCTTCATGCAACTGACATTTTTGGAGCCAAATCCTCTATTTCAGTTGAGAATGGGAAGGCAGAATGATTGGAAACAATTTACAGAGTATTTTTGCATTGTTGAGAAGCCTCAATATGCTGTGAAGTGTCTCAGGCGTGCCTGTGCCAGCCCGTGCTCTCTGGCTGCCTCTGCAGGGCGGTGGGGCACACACAAGCTGTGCTGACCTCTTGGAATGAGATCATTTAGCTTTTTGGTTAGGTTGTTGCTTTGTGCCTTCTCCCGTGGCACTTCGCTGTGGAGAGACAGAAACAACAGACAGCGAATTCTCCTTTCCCCATCTCTTGCGTGTGTTTCCACAAGACGTTTGTGATTTAGCAGGAACCTGGATCCAGCTATTCCACAGCAAGCTCACTGGTTTTTTCTTTATCCTCACTTGTGAATCCAAGAGCAGAGGATAATCCAGACTGGCATGTAGGCTGATGTTGCCTCCAGGCAGCTCTTTGCTTAGGAGGGCACAGCACAGTTGAGTGCCAGTGCACCTGCAGCTGCTTTTCCAGACTCACCTCCCTGCATCCACCACCCTGTGTCCTGTGTCCTGTGAAGATGCCCAGAAGATGAAGTACTATCTGTGGTGTGGGCATGACCCAACCAACCCTGTGTGCAATTCAGCTGTCACTGACAGCTCCCTCCTCCCTCATCTGGGCTGAAGGAATTTCTTGTGTTTAAGTTTTGCCTTGGAAGAAAACTTCAGAACTGAAATCTTGAAATACACTGGTTTGCAATCAATACTAATGTGCTTATCTGTGGCCTTGGCTGGGGAGGCACCCAGCCTGCAGCAGTACCTATCTATATATATGAGCTGACTCAAGCACTTTCCAGGAAAATAGCAGCAGCAGTTTGACCTCTAAGGAATTCTGTACTCCTGTGTGGCCTGTGGACTGGGCATCTTCATTCCTGTTTCGCAGAGATGTGGATTCTGGAACATGCAAAAGCAGAGGGATAAGAATGTCACTCTGCTGCTTCAGCCATCAATGCTTTTCCTTGTCTCTCCAGCCCCTTCTCAGCCTGATTTACATCTTCTGTGTAAATCACTCACAGAGTTGGAAATTGGTGAAAGGAACTGGGGTTTTACAGTAGGAAAGCCTTTCCCTTTTTTTGGTGGAGGTGTACAATGTGCAGCTCTTGCTTGCCTGAAGAGCTTTGATTTGGGCAAAGCCACAGTGGCAATAAGTTCCAGGCTGAGCTTGGGGGCCAGAACGCCAAATCTGCTGCAAAAGGTGGCCACAGGGCCAGCTGCTCTCCTGACCCCAGGCTGCTTCTGGTAGAGGGACAGAAGCCAAAAACCATCAGGATGGTTTTTTTGTTTGTTCTTTGAGCTTCAGATAATGGTTTCCTGTGGTTCTTTGGGCCTGAATTCTATTTGAAGAGATCTATTTTTTAGGAATCTGTGTAGCAAACGTATTACTGTATCACAAAAGCTATCAATTGACAGTGGGGCTATAATGTAGGTCCTACCATATTTCCTGATACTTGGTGGGTAGGTTAAGCACCAGTGACAATCTTTTGCTTTCAAAAGGCTCAGATGTCCGTGGGATCCAAGAGGGATTTAAACTTTTAATGAAAACAGAAGGGAGTGGCAGAACCATTTGAACAAACTGGATCATAACACAAAGGTGAATTGAGCCAGGTCAGGATGTCAGGCCACTGAACTAGATGTAATAGTGGCATTAAATCCTTCTACTTCTTACACTGAAAAATAGAACTGACCTCTTGGTTCTGCGTGTCAGAAGCTGCAGTCCTGCTAGTGCTGCTGTATTAATTTTCTGGAATTAATAAGGGTCTTTTTCTGAGCATAAAGAATCTTTCTTTTGAAGCCCTTCCTTGCTTGGGGGAGAAGGGCACTTATTTATGCTTATGAAGCCAGATTTTACCATGCACTCTACATAAGAAGTCCCACTGAAATCAATTAAAGAATATATGTCATAAGTGACCATTCAGTAAGAGGGAGGATGGCAAAATCTGGTCTTTAGATAAATCACTGGAGGAGAAAAGTCTGTCTACATATACTTTGTTTTCACAAATCCTTAAGAAAAAGCCAGACAGATTGGTACAAACATGTTGCAGAAATGGAGGTGAGCAGAATTTCTTCCAAATAGCCTGATAGCTGGGTTGCACCCTGCAAGATTAATCTGGCAATGAACACAGAAACAAACTAATTAGCAGCATTTTCTGTAGGAGACTAATATCCTGCTGTATTAGCCCAAAGTACTGGGAACCACAAAAAAAAAAGGGCAGATGAAAGGATGGAAAATAATGGCCTTTGAAGGAAAAGACAAAAGGAAAAAGAAAAATTCTGCTTCTGAACATATTCCAAATGGCAGATTGACATAAAGGAACCTGGTATTGTCTCCTACCTTCTGTTAGGGCTGTCTGGTGGCTTGAACTAAGGAAATCTTAATTTTCTAGACTTGTATAAAGGGAAAAGCATCTTGAATTCCCTGGCCTGATGCCCTATTGGAGCATCAAATCATGAGCCATTTCAGAGTGGGCCTGGCCAACAAGGGCTTCTGTTTGACTCCTGAAAAGCTTCCAGGGACATGCAGGGGAGGATGCCTGGCAAAGAGGAGCTGTGTGGAGACCCATGGCTGGTGTCCCTCTGAAGAGGTGGACCCACTGAAATCAGCCCTGCTCTGGATGAGGAGCTCAGCAGGGTGGTGTGGAAGGATGCAGCACAAAGACTGAATTTGTGTAGTGTATATAATTATGGTCAGTGACAGCAAAAGACTGAGGAAGGGATGTGTCACTTGTCATGTAACAGCTAAAGCTAGAGATATATAACTAGTTTATTCCTGATTTAAATTCCTTTAAAATTACTGCTGTGATTATTGTACACCTGGATGACTATTAAACAAAAGCACATAATTATAATTTAAATTATTATATTTAAACCAATGGTTGTTCTTTTAAGGATATTCAAATAAAACTAGAGAATGTACATGCCACACTAAGAAGAGAAAAAAGGAGAAGAAAAAAAAAAGGAAGAAGAAAACCAAGGAAGATGAAAAAAGAAAGAAGAAGAAAGAGAAGAAAAGTTTAGCCATGGTTCTGAAGACAAAAGCAAAGGAAATGGTGTGATCTCCAGGACATACAGAGGCCTCCTCCAAGCTGTGCTGGTGATGAGCAATTGCAGCTGTGGCAGGTGATGGTGAGCACTGCCCGGGACTAATGTGGGACAAACACTCTGACAAATCCCAGGCAACCTCAGCATTGGTGCTTTTCAAAGTGAGGCAGCAGAGGGGACAGTGACATCCCAGTGTGAGGATACCAGTTAGGGCTGTGTGAGGAACAGGAGAGGGAAATGTTGAGCTGCTTTGCTGTGCTGGGTTTCTGCACCCTGGCAGGGGCTCCCACACCTGGGCCATGGGTTATCCACACAGAAGGGTGCACGGAGAGGTAAAGATACCACTTTGGCAAGATTATAGGTGGATAAATGCAACAAACTGCAAGTAGTGCTCAGTTCTAATGACAATGCCTTTCATGTTCAAAGGATCTTTCCTCCAAGAATTCTGGAATATTTCAAATTAATCAAGGACAGCCTTAAATCTCTGCAGTTTCCTGTGCTTCCCGTGCTGAGGCCATCTCTTCATCACTGACAATTCCCTCAGACTGTACTGCCCAGGCCATGGCAGAGAACAATTCTGCAGCTACTTTCCTGCCTGTGCCACTTGCAAACCTGAGGCTGCTCTTGGCCCCCGTGGCCACCCTGGCAGGAGGCCAGGGCAAGGAGGCTGATTCTGAATGGAAAAGTGAGTTCTCCCCTTTGCTTGGAGAAGTGAAAGGGAGGAGCGGGAGGAGGGATAAATTTTCAGTTTACTGGGCTGACAGATATACTCATTTCTTTGTAGTTTGTCAGCTTTTCTGAGATGTCATTCTATAAATTCATAAAAAATAGACTACAGCAATTTTGTGCATGATTGATGATGGTGCAAAATTCAGGCAATTTTAAAATCTACAACCTCATGTACTGAGCAGTTTTTCTATATCACTTTTCATAGGACAGATAAACATTATCTTGAACTCTTCTTTTTTATTAACATTATTACTTTTTTCCAGTTCAGCTCCATTAAAGTAATAATTTCAAGCACATTCACTGCTGAATATCTCATCAGGAAAAGCTGCATATTTATAATCCCTGTTAAAAGCTTACCAGTCATACAGTCCCATGCTTTTCCTCCTTCAGGAAAACTTAGTTTTTCAGTTTATCAATAGGTTTGACAGTAGAAGCAATGGGTGCTCTAATTGTGGACTGTTTGCTTTTACATTATTGCTCCTTAATATGTTATATAGCAACTCCTATCTCCTTTCTCTCTATCTCCTCCTTTGCTTATAGCATTGCTGTAAATTTGTGTTCTACACCCTCCCGTGTAACCTTCATAGCCTTTTGTACAAGTCTGGGAAAAACATGAGCAATGTTTCTTGCAGTCCCATTCTCTCCTCTTCAGGAAGATGCAGGCAAACTGGTTATTCATAGAGAAGACAAAAAGAGGTTTTAAAACTAAGCAGCTGGGTGAAAAGAATGGATAGTTTATTATTCCATTAAGTATTTTGTGCTGCGATAGTCACATTGCTTTATCACCCCACTTCTTTATCACTTCTATTAATAATCATGTTTATTTTCTATTAAATTGTTCCCGGAACTTACATCCCTGTAGCCATAAATTGTGCTGAAATATGTTGAGATTGTGTATTTGCTTATACAATTTTGCTAAAGCCAAATTGGATAACAATGACTGAAAGTGATGCTCAGCCTTTAATTCCATTGAATACTTTATCAAAACCATAAAATAATAGATAGCAATTAAATGGTGCAAGCAACTGATTAATGCTTCGTGAAGCTGCATATGCAGCGTTCTCCACTGCTGCTGTTTTCCAACAAAGGGTGATGACAGTCCCTCTATGCTTCATTGACTTGTGTGAAAAAAACAAAACTTGTACAGCCAGGCCACTTGCCATGGTCATTTTGCTGCTGATGTCTCGACACCAACCCCTTCAGGGTCCAACAGAGATGAGCTTATCAGTGCAGTAACGACCTCAGCGAGTGCCAGGGAAATCATAAAGCATTAACATTCTAATGCATTCAGGGTTTTGCTCATTATTTCATTAGGAAAACATTGTTAATAACGCTTTATGGCTGTTTATAGGGATTCTGAAGAGCGAGTTGAGATACTGAGTGAGTGGCAGGTGGGTCGGTCGTGCTCTCTTTAGCCTTTTTGGATGAAAAGACAGGGATTCCCAAAATCCACTGTCCTATAACTGCTGACCTGCACAGCACAGAGACAACCTGAGCCAGTGCACACTGCCTGCCCTTGCAGGCCTCCTCACACACACATCCCCATCTGTCCAAATCACTGCTAAGAGCTTCAGCTTTAGTCCTATAAATATAACTGTTAAAGACACCCGTCACTGAATGGTATTGTCTTGTGATTCACACACAGCTAAACAGCGCTGTAGGAAAGGTGACTCATCCAAGTTTTTATACACAAAGTTCCCCTCCATTTCCATAATTGTTTTAATACCCTCTAAGATGCTGTGACAGGTAGAAGAGTCTAATGCATCCTAGCAAGTGTGAGGGGCAGCTGTGTGCTTGCATCCCCTCAGGAGATGTTATAGCTGGTATTGCTGCCTGTGGCTTTAGTGAACATCTGATGCCAGTTGGCACCTGGGGAAATGGTGATAGGTATCAGTTTCTTCTGCTCTTCAGGAAAACAGTGCATTATTTTATGCACAGCGGCTCTTCTCTCACTGTCCTGGGTTGATTCTCCCTTTACAAGCACTGGAATATGTTGCTAATTCTGTGGAAGATACTTTCTGGAGATTATGGTGTCATGTCATTTTAGTAATGAAGCAAAGCCATTTCCAGCTCTCCTCTGTACTATAACACTAGGAAATGTCAGAACCCTGGGTACTGACACACTAAACTTTACCTGACCTCCTGATACCCAACCAGGCTCTGTGTTCTAAAGCACACAAATGCATGTGATACACAGAGGTTCAAAGTTAGATGCCCAGGTACTCAGGAGCACATCAAATCCTCAAAGATGCTTTTTATGACAGAATGCAAATGTTATGTAAGGAGGACTGAAGCAGACTCTTCTCACTGGTCCCCAGTGACAAAGAGACAATGAACACAAATTTAAATGCAGGAAATTCCACATGAATGTCAGAATGCTTTTTGTTATGAGTTAGTTTAACATTGGAACAGGTTACCCAGGGAGGCTGTGGTGTCTCCCTCCTTTGAGATTCTCAGGAACTGAACACAGCCCAGGGTGTTCTATCTGCAGGGGGCTGGAGCAGATACCTCCAGAGGTTCCTTTGCACCTCCACTGTCCTGTGGTTCCTCTGAGAACAAATATTTAGTGCAGATTGTGTAATGTTGTGGAAATATTAAATGTAGGTGTGGGAATACAGGACAGAAGACAGACTCTGCAAAAGGTGTAACAAAGAGAATTTGCACAGTTATTAGCAGAACTGATGTATATTAGCTCCAGAGAGAATGTAGAGCTTACTATCACCTCTGAGAGGAAGGCCAGGATGTGAGCTAATACTCAAGTCAGTGCTTAATTAACTAAGGAAAAATATCAATAGAGGTGCATGTGAATGTCACAGATAATATGGAAATACAGTTTCTAATTTAATGCAGCAAAGTCTCTAGACATGCCCACCCCATATAAATGAGATCTAGGCCACTATTAAATAGAAAGGATGATAAAGCATGGAAAGAAGGGCTAATCTGAAACAGCTTGCTGCAGTGTTATCAGAGATGTACTGATAGGGAGCATCTGTGTTTCTGAACAACCATACTTTCAGTTTCATAAATAAGTGGTTTTAAGGGGTTAATTTGTCATTAGACATCTGGTTACAAGTCAGTGCTCCACTTGGTTCAAACAAATAAGCGAGTCTGACATAATTTCTTAACCTGAAGCCATTGGATTGGTAATATAATATTGCTGGCAGAGTAGGAGCATTTCCTTCAGAGCTGCATCCAGCGAGGAGAAGGCACACCCACCCTGTGTCTCCCGTATCTGAAGCCAAATAAACCTTGTGTTACATGAACATCTGGAAATAATGTACCTGGTGGGAGAGAAAGGTGTTTGCTGTGATTTTGGGAAACCCAGTGTGGCAGGTAATTAATGTGGTCATTGGCAAGAGTACCTGCTACCTGTTGAATCCCTCAAACCGAGGTAAATCTTGATGTGTGCAACACAGAGCTCCGTGTGCTTGGACTGAAATAACTCCAGTGTGTTGTGCACTGCTGTTTCTTACAAGGTCTGCAGCAGCATGTTGTTTGGAGGTCAGATATTCTTCAGTGGCGTGGATTTACACTGAATTTCTGGGATGTCAGCACTGCAGTCTGAAAGGAAATGACTCTAAAGTAATACCCAAGACGTTATGTTTGCCTTTTCTATTGCCATCTAGATAATCCATCCTACTTTAGTTGTGTCCTTATTTTCCTTCACTTGAGCTCTAAGCTTTGCACAGCAGCCACAATGCTTTCTGCACACCATATCAAAAGCGTTGTGTAGCCCACAGCAGCAGCATCCCTTTCAGTTCTTGCTCTAAGCCTCCTGCATTTACCCAACCTCATCCTTCACTGTGACTTCTGGGGGCTTTTTTGAGCACAAAATAGCAAATCTTCTTTGATTCAATCATGTGTTCTGTTTGTGAATGGTGATGGATAGTTCTGGAAGCTGTACATACTGTCCTTATTAATTAAAGACAGTGTGGACAGTGATGATGGATATTCTTCACAACCTTAGGCACAGTGGTCCAGAGTCTTCCAAAAATAGTGTTAATACCAACTGGGGGCCAAAGAGTTTCTTTAGTCTGGGTGCTTTCCTGCTATCAGAGGGAACATTCAATCCTGCCATACAAGGCCTTGCTATTATCTAACACTACTTAAATTAACAGTTCTACTTGAAAGTAAACTCACTGGTAGTACTAATTATAATGGTCTGGGGAAAATCCATATGCCAGGAATTCCCTGAAGTTCTTTTCTCTGAAGCCTGTGGGTTTCATGGGATATACTCTTTCCCCAAACATGTGCTGCTGACCACTGATGGAAGGGGATTCCGTGCTGGCCCAATGCAGGAGAAATGTCCTCAAAGCAGCTGCCTGCTGAGGGTAACTTGCAGTTTCAAGTGATCTAAATTAATCTGAGCCAGCAATTTAATTTTTAAATGCTCCATGTTCCATGATTGGTAACACACAGTTCTCTGGTTGTGTTGATGATGACTATATTCGGTTAGGTCAAAACAGTAAAAAGAATAGCAAGAGAAAATACCCATGGAGAGTGGAGGATGTGTGGAAAAGATCAATATTTTACAGCAAGAAAGCACCAATGTTATAGGGGGGAAAAGCTGATTTTTCAGACCTAATAATAAATACAATATGTGAAAAGTGGGGAAATACAGAGATGACTGAATCCATTCAGTTAGGAGAATGAGTAAGCATCACTGAGCACCTCTGTCTTTCACACCATGTAAATGATTTTTAACTAATTCTACACCCACAGAAACTAATCCTTGTGTGAAAAAAAAACCAACCCATTGGATCTAAACGAGTTCTTATTTGAACAAGCAGGTCAACATCTCTGCAGCCACATATTGTCCCAGGGAAACACATACTGTAACATCACTGGGCAGGTTGGTTAATCCCCACAGAGTTTTGGTTACAGAGTCTGGTTGTGCAGCACCTCCCCTGAAATCATTGCAGTTCTGCAGTAAGCTCAGTCAGGACAAAACCACGCTTCGTGGGAGGAGCATGAGCTGCAGCTTAAGGATGCCCAGAGCTGGGTGTTGCTCCTTGTGCTGCAGCACTTCACAGCCCCCCCTTTCCTCTGACTGCCCGTGTCTGGAGATGTGCCCAAGTTCCTCTCGGCCAGGACAGGCTCTGTGCTGCTGGGTCCTGTTGGCAGCTTTTCTGCCTCTCACCTTGTTCTCTGAACACCCACTCCTCTGCTCTTAAGCACCAACACCAACCTGTCTAGGTGCCCTGCTGTGTGTCCCCTTTTTGTTCTTCATGCCAGTTACCAGCCCAGGAATATCACATCTCTGCACAGTAATGTTTCCATTAGTATAAGCGTGATTTCCTGGTGCTCCATATCCCTTTATCTTGTGCTCGTATGCACAACCGCCTGTATCTGTGCCGTGCAGGAGGATGCATCCAGAATTCATTTGCTTGCTCATATAACATGAAAGGTATTTCTGAAAGAGTAACTAGTGAAGTGATGAGAATCCTCCAGGCTTTGAAGTCTGAGCTTTGCTGGTGTGATTAGTTTAAATGACTCATTTGCCATATAGGGAAAGTGGTGTTGATGGGTTTGGGTTTCTTCACCCCCTTGTTCTGTTTTTAAATTTGGTATCACCCCAAAAGGGTTATTTGGAGCAAGCTCAAAGCTACTGTTGTGTTTTCTAACAGGAGCCCTCCGATATACGTGCAAAGAGGAAATTATCTGGCCTTTCTGAGCTGTTCTTTTGCTTGCCCATGTGCTGCTTTACAAGGAACATGTTTGAGAAGATGGTGGTGGGTGTGTAATACAAGCTTAATGGGAAACTTTTCTCTCCAGAAGAGTAGGGCACGTCTCAAAATATGTGTTTCTGACTCACAGAGTCAGACAGTTGCACACGCTTACAAGAGCAGATCCAAGTTCTCTGTGCACTCAGCTGAACCTTTTCTGTAACAGTTATTCGGCTCCTCAGATAATCCCCCACAACGAGGATTTATCTTGGTGTTTGTTGCCTCAGTCTCATCTGCTCCTCATTAAAATGAGCTCTCAGCCAACACAACCAAGCCACATCTGCCATTTATATGGTCCAATATCCCTGTGGCTGGGTATTAAGAGGGACTGTAGGGTAAGAAAATTCAGTTATGCTGAAGAATGATTTGATTTACAAACACACAAAAAAAAATCAATCTTAGAACTCGTCATAAGAAAACATATCAGTCTCTCAAACTGTCTTGTTACTCAACTACCCTCTTTGTGCTTTCAGCCCAGACACAGAGAAGGCAGGAGGGTACAGAGATAGCTGTGAGCTGCAGGGCACTGAGGGCCAGCATGTTGCTGTCATCATTTAAAGTCTGCCTGGAGTGTTCCTTTTACATGTTTGACCTTCCCACCTGCAGGCTGAGAGTCCACCATCCCTCTGGATTGGGTGCAGAGCATCACTGTGGAAACCTCCTATGTCTGTGTGCAGTGGGCATGGTCTGCTCTAGCTGAGCAGGGTTTCATTGCCATCATGCAATACTGCAAGTCAGGCTGGGCACTCCTCCTCTTCTTACAGCCCAGCAACTGCAAAACAAGGTGCCTGACTCACAGTCTGAGGAGGTAACAGCTGGTCTGTGGTTCGTGCAGTGCAGACTTCACATACATATGTTTAGAAAACCTATGACAAAGGAGTGTTAACATGAGAAAGTTCACAGAAGTTGAGCTTTCCTGTGTTTCCTGTGCAGCATTAATTCAGCTGTTTTACACACTTGAATGTTGTCAATCTGTAATTATGGGATTCCACAGTATATTTTTGCCTGGGACCTTTGCTTCATTGAAAAGCTGGTGCAATTAAGTGTGTTCTAGAGAGAAATCAATAGTCTGTGGGGAATGGGCACCAAAGCCTTTCCTGCTGCAGAAAGTGAAAAGTGATGCAAACACCCGCTGAAGGGAAAATGATGGGTTTGGGATGGCTTTTTCTTGTGGCAAGTGAATAGCAGAGAAATGGATTTTATCTCCATATGCACCAGAGATCTCCTGATTCAGAGCATCCTACTCACATCAAACAGAACTTTTCAGGGCTGTTTTCTACTTGTGAGTTTGTCTGGGTTTGTGGCAGACAGCTAAGATTCCAGGCTTGTAAACTGTGTAATTGTTGAGCAATCACAGTTCCAGCTGAGGCCACTGGGATCTTAATCTTGAATATATGAAATACTGTATAATAGTCTGAAAACTCAGGTTTTAAGCAGCTTATGTTAGGTATCCAAGTTTAGCTGGTACTTTTTACTCAGTTCATGTTCCATAAAAATGGCAAAAAGTATAACCTTAACATGGCAGAAAGTTTATAAAAATGAAAGCATTGATGTCTGAAGCATTCATACTGTTCTGATAAGCACCACAGAAAAGCCTATGAACAAATGAATAACTCTGTTTTCAAAGCAGAATCTGAATAGTGTGCAATAAATAATGCCTGGTGAGGGTGAACAATGAATGGAAAACAAACTATTGAAAGCTACACATTAGTTGAACATTGTTAATTCTGCACACTGAATGAGGCAGGGGTCTTATGGAAACCAGCATATGTGACAGTGTCATTTACAGTGCTACCGTGGTGTCTGTGCATGAAGCACATGAATTACTGTTTCACAGGCAACCACACCATTTTATGTGCTTGATTAGCAGCCTTTATAACATAAGCATTGCATAGTTTTTGTGTGCAATAAATAAGTTACATGGTTTTTAACTCATTTGAAGTCCCTATTTCAAGATCTGAAGGCTCTGAAGCCTTTTCAGTTCAATAGTTCTAGGCTTATTCTGTTCTTTCATATGGGGGAACAAATCATTCTCCCTGCTTTAGTTCTCTGAAATATCACTATTTTGTCTGAAACTAAGAAAGAAAATAAAGAGTCAGCCTGGTGCAGGTATTTCACATGATGAATTTTATTAATACTTAAATTAGAACAGAATTTAATTGTGAAAAGTACTGGTGAGGAGCCAAGACATCTGTTGGTGCCCTCAGTGTGTTCTGTTGCACCCCTGTTATTTAGGAACACGGTGGTTTGTGCACCTCACAGCAGCATCTGGGGATGCCAGACTAGCCTGTCCCTTGGCAGGGCCACCAACCTTGTTTGTATTTATGGCCCGTGCTGCTGTTACAGAAGGAAGAAATGTGTAGCTATCCCCCTTCAAGGCTAGAGGGGCAGTCTGGTTGGTCTCCAGGTGGTGAGGAGGAACTCCCAGGTTTCATCAGTGGCTTTGGGAAAGAAATACTGGTTGACTCTGATAGGATTTCAAGGAGACTCTACGTGTGTGACGGGAACACAACGTATCGAGGGCCCGAGTGAGGTGGAAGGGAATCATGAGAGGTGCTCAGGCTGCTCACAGGGTTCTTGTGAGGATGGATTCACATCAGGTTGAGTGCTGCCTCAGTAAATATTAGTGCTGATGACACAGGAAGGTGTCAGAAGATGGTGGAGAGTCTCACTTCCCCCATGGCAGGAGACAGAGAATTTGGCATTTGATGAAAGCCATGAACACCCCCCGGGCCATTGAGTAATAAGCTCCTCTGCCCACAGCAATAGCTAAAGAAATGCTACAATTCAAGTTAAATTTTGCTTTGAAGTCTTTTTTTAGGGGTAATCGTCAGTTTTTATCCAGGACCAAATTCCCATTCTGCTGTGCAGGACTCAGACACTGACTTACCTGAAGATAAATTCTCTTCAGTATCTTTTACATCTGAATCTTCATATGCTTGGCTATAAAAGCTCCAAACCACCATGTTGTACAGTGTTAATTGTTTACTCCTGCATTTAATCACAGGAACACTGTCCTGCCCTTTGAGCTTCCTTTGGAGGTGGATGAATTCCCAGAGACGTCTAAAGCAAATGAGGGGGATTTAACTTAACATGAGAACAATGACAATTTAAAAATTTTATAAGAGTGCCAACCACACTGGTTTAATTTTTGATAAGGGATGATACTATATTTCTGCATTTTTAATAAAGCAACTGACAAAAAGAGTCACTTAAGCTACCTAGAAAGATAAACTCTTACAGCAGGGCTGCAACCAATTCAGATGTTAATGGTAAAGATACCAGGACAGCTGGTCTTAAAAGATCGTCATGAAATACTCATTAGTGTTGCTGCATAGAAGTCAAAAGATTACTTTTGATTTGCAGACTCATTATACAATGCTTTCAGGTTCTTAAAATTGGTTTGGAAATAATTTTCATAATTCAAAAACGCGATGTAATAAAATCCATGAAAATACAGCCTCTCACTGCAGGTAAAACCAGAAAGAACTTAACTCTACTGGATTTCTGTTTGTTAAGGGGAAGAGTTTCATTTTATATAATCAGAAATTTTTTATGTGTTTCAGAAAGATAAGTAACCTCAGGTTAATAAACTCTTAAGAATGTAATTTACAAGACGAGATTACTTCTGCCAGTGGTACAAATTTCATTTGCAACTGTATGATATGTGTTATGATCAATAGGTCATCATAATACAAGATCAATAGGATCAGTAGATCCTAGCACAGGCATATAAAGCACAGTAATATTTGGGGTTTTTTTATTTGGATAACCTAATTTTGCAGATTATCCTTGCTTAAGAAGAGCTGTGTTTAGCCACAGAACATTTATACTGTGAGCACCACTGCAAGAAATATGATGGACCCTTTCTCTCAAGTCTGGGTTTGTGCACTTTGGCTGTCTGGGAAGGGAGTTGAGTTGTGACTATCATCGCCCATGCATCAGATCTGCTAGATGTGTTCGGGGGTAAGCAGAAGACTTTTGGTAGGATTTTGGGCATGCAGGGCCCTACTGCTTGTACACTCCCTCATTGCCAGGCAGTGCCAACCATGTCTCCTCACAGTGGATAGCAGAGCTGTGTAACCACCTGCATCCTGCACACGTGAGCATGGATGGGGAGGGCACGGCGCGGATCTGATACGCTCCTCACTGTGGGGAGTGTGCAACAGGAGACACCTGCACTGCCCTCAGCTCCCTCTTGGTTGTCTTTCGTGGGCCTCTTCAGCCCTGCTTCATTTTTCTTCCCTCTCTCCTGCATAAATTTTCCTGGCCTGGCAAATTTTTGAGAGGCCAATAATGCTGTCAGACTCTAGATGAACATGAATAATAGCCTGTTTGCACAGCTGATAACTGAGCTGTAAAAACGAATCTACTCCCAGATGAAACTTGACACGCAAAATTTAAGCTTGGGGAGCAATTCTTTGTACGTATCCTGAAAAAAAAAAAAAAAATTACTTGGGCTGCTTAATTTTTATTCATCCTTAAAATAAAACCCTACAGGAGGGTCAGCAGAGAAAGCTCCTGTGTTTTGACACAGAACTTGGAATTAGATTTAAACATAAAATACAGCAAATGTTTAATCTGTAGTAAAGTTGAATCTGCTCATTTTTGAGAAGAACAATGGCTGAGGGTCGAAGCCTTGGGTTCTGCAGTTGCCAGATGGGATCATTTCCAAAGGGGAATTTGGATGGTAATCAGTGTCCTCTGGGATCCATGCCCACCGCTCCGAGCCCGCGTGCCACAAAGGAGAGATTAGGGGCAGAATGAGAATGTGCAAGGCTGGCACGAATCAAAGGGACTCCCTGTAAAACCTATTACATCTGCGCTCTAAAAAATGCATAGAGAAACTGACAGTCAGGAAAATGCAGTTTTGATTGTGCTTTGATGGCTGGGAAGCTGAAATTGTGTGGGTGGGTGGCTAAGTGTAACTCCATGGCCATGCCAGCTTCATTTGACTGAGACAGCCGGAGTCAGGCCAGTTTTCATTGTCCTTCCAGGACTTTCAGAGCAGCAGGATAAATAAAGGAATGAAATGGGGAAATGAATTTATAGACTTTGGGTGTCAAATGATTAACAAAAGGCCCAAACCTTGGTGTTTTGTTCCATTGATTTTGTTTTGGCAAGGCAAAGATAAGATTGTGAACCTGTACAAAGGGAGGTGGCCCTCACTTCCCCCTGTGCCTTTGTGCTGCCTGGGTAATTTGCTGAATTGAAGTTTCACTTTCAGACTGAAAGCAGGTGTTACTCTACACTGAATTATGAGATATAAACACTATGCCACATTTTTGGGACCCACAGAGTTGGCTTGTATTAAATCAAAATAGATCCCAAACATTTGGGTGGGAATATCTGAATTTCTGCAATGCCTGATTTGTAATGGCAAGAGAAACAATCCACTTCCCCAGTCAAGTTCCAGGTGAACTGCATGAACTGATCCTTGGGAGCCCATGTTATGCTGTGAGGGCTGTGCCCTCAGCAGGTGAGTGTGCCCATGGTTTGGGTCCCAGCCCTCTGAACCAGCTGCCTTAACCTGATCTGGCCACGGGATGTATCATTTTCCAGGGGAAAAGAATTTCCAGCCATCCAGAGCTGTGACCTGTTGCCTGCAGCCCTTCAGTGCTCTCCTTCAGCACTGTTTGTTATCCTGGTGTGGGCCTTCTGTCCTGGGCATTGTGGGAACCCTCACAAGCACCAAGACCACCAGCCTTTGAGGATAGTGGGCAACAAGTATCCAGCAATCCTACAACCAGCACAGGCTATATTGCAATAGAAAAGTTATTTTAAAAAAACCCCAAGAGCTCTGAGATTAGTTGGACATGTTTAACCTTTCTAAAATAGGAATGAAAGGTAGACCAGGTCTTTCTGAGACAACAGCAGGAGCCTCGTAAGGAGAAATTAAGGTGCTTTGACCAAGTACTGTGAAAAGTGCTTGTGGAAGTTCAGACTGTACAAGTCTGGCAGGAGCTGAGAGAACACACAAATGCATCCATACTGTGCTTCACCAGAGCCATAGGAGAAGGCAGGACTGAAGCCAGCAAGGACCAGCTGAATCTGTAGGAGCTGGTTTAGGCTGGGTTAGACTACAAGTGTCTATATACTTGTATCACCTCTGGCTTGATCCATCTTAGAACTTCTTAAGATCTGTGGCCCTGAGAAAAACCTTTGCTTTTGAAGAAAGAATTGGAGATGGGAAAATATTCTGAAGGGTGTACTGGAAAGGGTGGGGGGAGAGCTGTTTTGTGCTTCTAGAAATGCTGTCTCTAGGACATGTTAGTCTGAAGTGCATCTATCACCAGATGCTTTATGTGATATGACAAAAGGCCCCAGGGATTGATCCATCAACGGCTGTTGCTCCAACATGGTATAACAGGCAGGAATTCTGAAAGGACATGTTTTCTGAAACTTTGTTTAGGAGAACTGTAGCTCTGGGAGGGCATCCGTCTGTAACTCACACACGTAAGGACTCTATGCATGGCATGAACTGTGCCCTGAAATTCATGAGAAAGGGTTTCTCAACTTCAACAAAATTAGTTTTCCACAGTTCAGTTACACTGATGGCTCTTCTCAAATGTATGTTAGGCCTCATTTGTGTGACTCTAATGTGTCTCTAATGAAGCAATACTTTGAGACACCCAGAAGAATCATATCATTGACCAACCAAAACACTGTGCAAAGTGGGCAGGTATTTGAATATTGGGCCTACATTTGCAAGATGATAATTGGATTATTTTTCACTCCTGGAAAAAAGATCTAGTGTTTCCCTTTCCTCCCCCCCTCTCCATTGCTCTTTTGGAGGGCATTTTAGACACCAATTTAATTTGCATCCACTTCGAAAAACAAGTAGTTCTGCTCTGACTAAACTCCAGTCTTTTGGTTATGCTCAAAACTCCATTCTCTAGTCATTTAAGAATTGAAAGTGATGAGATGGCAATATCTAGTGGGATAGCTTAAAAAATATTAAAGACAGGCTATTAAATTGGAAGGGAAAGCAAGAAAAAACATCCAGAATCTGACCTTGAAACATTTGGTTTTAATGAGTTTTAACTTTAAAAAGGAAAACAAATGTTGGGTTCATATTCCTTCACAAAGAAAGACATCCTTGTCAAGCAGCTATAAGAATTTACAAATTGGATGACTTAGGCTGTGCCTTCCACTTTAGCACAAAACCAATAGATCCAGCAGGAGCCTGAAAGCAAGATGGCTTTTAAAGTGTTGTGCTGTCATAAGAAATCCATACCAAAATAATGAGAAACATTCCATGCAGGCATCATCCTAAATTCCCATTTGGGTATTGTTTTCTCATTGATGTTGTAATTAATGCTAAAATAATTTGTCTGTGAGCCTTCAAGATGCTTAGAGCTTTCCAGAGGGCTGCTGGGAGCTGAGGGAATTTTGCACCTCGTAGAACCAGACCTTGTCTGTGCTTCTGCCATCCACACACAATAGACCACTTTGCAGCACCGGAGCCTAAACAAATAAGGTGTGGGAGTAAAACAGAGGAAGCATCTAACTAACAGGATTTTTAAAAAGGGAAAAAAATCTAATCCAGGCTTGGTGCTGCTCCTGGGTTTCCCTGTTTGTGTCTAAGCCCCTTGGGAGCCACAGAGCAAACAGCAGCCTGTGGTACTAACCTGCTGCTTTACAGCATTGCTATATGGTCACTGTAGAGTTACACGAGGCACTGTCAACTCCAGTTGTGCTCCAATTCGTGATTCCTTTGTTAGCAGTAATAGGATGAATAGTTTGAAGTGAAACATCTTGAAAAAATCCCACTGCACATGTTACTAACTGTGGCCTCAAGTCTGCATTTTTTGTTAGCTTTCACAGTGATTAGTCACTGTACAACAGCAAAGAGTAGATCACTCTATAGCTGTGCTCCTCTGGCATGCAAAAGTTCTTGCCAAACACCTAATCCTCACTTTTTTTCCTTCTCAGTCCCTTCATTCTTATGCTCATTAAAATTAATGGGAAAGGTCCCCATTGTGATGGTAGGTTTGGTTGCACCCAGAGACCCATTGTCTAGGGATGCTGCCACGGCAGGGTGTTCAGTCTTGGGATGGAAAAGATGGGCAGAAGCCTTCTGTGCTAACTCCTCTCTGCTGAACAAACACTTTACCAGGGGGCTTCAAAGCACCTCTTACCATTCCCCTGCTCTCTTGGCAGAGCCACTGTGGAGAGGCAGGATAAACAAGTGGAAGGAGATGGATTTGATGCCATACTGGAAATGTCTTGTAACACAGCACTGTCCAGGCAGCCAGGGTCCCAGGGAGCTGCTTTTCCATGGCCACAGTACTGCTGCATGGCACTGGGTGATAGTTCACTGGATTTGCTGAGGAAAACCAGGCTGGGGTAGTTAAAGTGGACTAACCTGTGTTGCAGTTATGTAAGTATAAAATTTAAGAGTGGTTGTAAGTCAGAATTGCTTTGAAGACAATAACCCATGAGTGTGAGGTACTGACTGTTGTCTATCCATGTGTAAATGCAGTTACTGACTGTGTGTTTTACATCTCAGTGGAAGTTTTGGTCACTAAGCTTAGTCTCACACCTGGACAATCAGCACCCCTGAGATTTTGTTTGGCCAGCAGTGTGGCAATGCTACAACACACATCTATCATGCTTGAATAAAGGAGGACTGAGTTTTAGGACACAGATTTATGGCTATGGAAGTGAGAGATTCTGGCTTGTAGGAGAGACAGTTCTTGGATGATGAGTTGATGGGGTTTGTAGTTTGATTTAAATGTCCTCCTTTCCTGACTAGGCAATGAACTAACTAAAAATGAGGACATCATTAGAAGACTTGGAGCATGCTAAGGGCGTTAAATTGGTGTTTTAGAAATGAAACAAGCAAAAAGAAAGTCCTGATGGCTGTGAAAGGTCCCTAAAATGTGAAAAGGGAAGGTGTATCCAAGCATGGATTTAAATCAGAAATATGAAAAGCAAAGCAGCAAACAGCTGACTTAGTGGATTTGAGTTCTCTGTAGAGAAGTTGAAGTTAAAAGAATAAAATTAAGCTAAGAAACAAAAGAGATTATAGAAGACATTGAACAAAGCATTTTTTAAACAATGAAAGTTCCAAAAATAAAAGCATAGAAAAAGGAGATCAAAGAGACAGCATTTAGTCAGATACAAATAAAAATATGAATTGGAAAAAAACCCAAAACCTGAAGAATTAGAGCCTTAACTTGCTTTCACACAAGCAAAAGAGAATTTGTGCAAATGAAAAGCAGTATCACCTGTCACTGAAATGCCCTTACAAAGAGACAGAGGAGGATGGACACAGCGCTGGAAGGTAAAATGTTAATGAACAGTGATGCTACAGTAACAGCAGTGAAATGCGCCAATTAGGGGAAACTCTACAGCCACACCAACAGGAGTGAAAGTATCTTAAGGAAATCAGTACAGGAAAACTGGAAATTAGCCTAGGGAAACTATGAAAACAGGGAAGTAGAAGAAACTTTTCTGTGCAGTTTAAAATGGGCAGATTTTGAAGAAATTCATCAAAAGCAAAAGACTAAAAAATACCTTAACAGACAGAAACAGTAAGTAAAACATTTTAAAACAGAGAATTAAACAAAGTAGGTTTGGTAATCCCGAAAGTAGGAAAGAAGGTTGTGGGAAGTTAGTAATTTTGAACACAGCAGGTGAAAACCAGAAGCTATCTAAGAATGTGAAGGGCAAGTCCTGATCAGAAATGAATCTGCATTTATGCTCTGCTGGGTTTGTGGCTTGTTTTGTGCCTCACTTAGTAGAAGCAGCAGAAAAGTAATTTCATTTTTCAGTGTAATAAACAATACTATGTATAGCTGAAAACTCACAGCAGTTTTGGCAAGAAAATTTTATTTTAAAATGTAAATAATATTGTGAGCACTGACATATCATTTGGCAGTTTAAGGCTGCTGGTGCATTGGTTCAACCAACTTTAATTAAAAGGTTTAATTTAAATATCTTTTTGCAAAACATATTACATTAGCATATCTAAAAGCCGTGACAGGATTGAAGGAATTAGATTTGTCTAGTTGAAAGACAAGACTGAAAAAGTCAGCCTAATGGACAGGGGGTATTTTCAAAGGTTATTATACAAATAGAGGAGAACAGCTTGGCTCCTTGACATTCCTGAGTGGAGCGGGAGTGAAAAACTCAGGGTAAGTTTGATGCTGCTCTAACTCAGCACCATCACACTCGGGTTCTCAGTGTTAGATGGTGTTGGGTCACCTCATCTTTGAATGACTTTGAATGTTCACTTCATAGATAGAGGTAGAACACACCAGTCTCCGAGATGAAGAGAAAAAGTTGTTGCCACAGCAGCCTGAGCCTAATTCCTAATACAATCTGTGTGTAATAGTCAGCAAAGAAACCTGCTCTCAGCTGCAGTGTGGGTCAGAAGGAGCTGGAGACCCCTGCTCTCACCTGCCATAACCACTCTGGACATCAGGAGACAGACTGGTTTATGTGGAACAAATCTATAAGCAAACTCTATTGTCAACTAGCAAATGCAGTACATTAAAATGTATTTTTTATATGATGGTTACTAATTGTAATATTTTAGCTGTTGGAGACTTACTGCTTGGCCAAACTATGTCTGTGCTGTTGCTTTACAGATTTCCAGTCTGGATAAAAGAAGCATGACTTTCTGTTCCAGTTTCTGACTCAAGAGGGGAGCTCTTGGAGGAAACACCTCAGGAGGTAAATTAATCGCCTTAACTGCTGGAACATAATGGATAAAATTAGATTTCACTTCTCTTTCATACCAAATGGTTTACCCTGCCCGATTCACTTCTCCTTTAGCACCTCTGGTTTCCTTCTTGCCTCTGCAATTCCTTGGAGACACATATGTCCACAAGATGGTACTAGGCTACAAGTAGCCCCTGTGATGGCTGGTCAGTGAAGCCCTTGAGATTGCTGTTGGTCAGGTATCACCAGAGCAGCTCACTCAAAAAACAAAATCTCATTAGTGTTGTTTCCTGTGAGAGGCATTCAGATCAAAACAGCTGTTTGTTTGGGGTTTTTTAATGAAACAAAATTCTGATAGGAATCATAGCAGAGCATTGCTGTGACTGATGCTCTGCACACTCACACCTGTTTCATACCAAATAGCTTCATTACTGTCTTTGGAGCCACTTCCAATTTGAACTAATAAACTAATTTAGGAAAGAGAAGAATGAGGCCAGGAATTATAGTAGCTTTATGAATCCGTGTTTTGGCACATGTAAGAAAGAGAAATTTGACCTAATGTATTATAAATACCTCATTTGCTTTAAGCAATTATTGTAATCTATCACATTGATGTAGCCAACACAAACATGCACTACATTTCTCATGCTAAAAAATTGTTCAAAAAAGCTTGAATAAATTGTTAATACTCTATAAGCTGCTAGTGAAATAGCTCAATGATTAGCTCTTCTCCTCTTCACATGATTCAAACGCATTAGTGACACTACTGACTAATGACTTGCAAAATTTTTGTTAAAGGCACAGGTGCATTTTTAAATGGCAGCCCAGTTCTGAAGCCAATGGCATTTTGGGCTTTGAAACTGAAAATCTTTACTACATTGGTGTACTTAAAATTAGTGCCTGATTTTTAATTTTTTTAAAAAAATAACATTCCACATATAATAATCACGTTAATGACGTTGTGATGTTAGATTCAAGTTACTCCTGAAAAATATCTTTTCATAGTATGATTACTGAAATACTGTTGATCCTGGCTGTATGAACAGGGCTGTGGTGTTAATTAAAGACGGTGAGCTGCTTTCTCATCAGCACTCGGCAAGTGGAGTGATAAACACGGCCCCTGATAGCTTGTAAAACATGTGTAGTTACTGATCAGACCGCAGGTGCTTAGGCAGTAGAGGGGAGGTGCCCACCTTTAGCATACTTCATACTCGTTTCACTCTTTTTAATACAATTAAGCGGAGATGACCACATCAGTATGGCCATAATGAAATCCCTCAGTGGGAGGTCTGAAGCAATGAGGAGAGCGCTCAATTTGTGACTCGAGGCCATTTAAAAGAGTCCGCGTGTTTTAATTGGTTTCATAAAATTAAGACGGCGAACGAGGCTGTCACCGCAACAGGGCCCACGGCGGGGATGCTCAGGACCTGGGGCGGAGCTGCGAGAGCTCCGCGGTGAGGCGCGCTGGGGGGATGCTGTGCCACCCCAAAGGGTGCTGTGCCTCCCCGAGGGATGCTGTGCCTCCCTCGGGAGATGCTGTGCCACACCAGAGGGTGCTGTGCCTCCCCGGGGAATGCTGTGCCGCCCCGGGGAATGCTGTGTTACCCCGGGGGATGCTGTGCCTCCCCGGGGGATGCTGTGCCACCCCAAAGGGTGCTGTGCCTCCCCGAGGGATGCTGTGCCTCCCTCGGGAGATGCTGTGCCACACCAGAGGGTGCTGTGCCTCCCCGGGGGATGCTGTGCCGCCCCGGGGGATGCTGTGCTACCCCAGAGGGTGCTGTGCCTCCCCAGGGGATGCTGTGCTACCCCGGGGGATGCTGTGCCGTGCACGCGGTGTGCGCGGTGCCGAGGGCGGCGGCGCCGCTCGGGGCCGTGCCGTGCCGCTCGGATGGGGGATGCGATGGGATGGGATGGGATGCGATGGGATGCGATGCGATGCGAGCNNTCGCTCGCCGCGCTGCCCTGCGCGGGGCGCGGGACCCGCGGGGCTCGGGGGAGGCGACCTGCGAGCTGTTCAGCGGGCGAAGGCAGCCCGGCCGCCGGTGACAGGAGCTGCCACCTTTAATCCCTTTCAGAGGGGATTTGTGCCTCATCAGAGCAGCGCGGCACTGAGTCTGCAAAGCAGATTTGCTCCGTTCCCTCCCCGCCCTCAACTTGAGTTGGGTCAGGTCCCTTTTCCCGGGA
>VXBX01001954.1:270981-337172 GCA_013400415.1 Scytalopus superciliaris | reverse complement strand
AGCCCGGGATACCCCCGGGATGCTCCCGGGATGCCCCCGCCGCCCGGCCGTGGGAGCGCGCCCCGCTGACCCAGGCGCGGCCCCGTGTCTCGCAGGCGCCGTCAAGGAGTGCGAGGAGGACCAGTTCCAGTGCCGGAACGAGCGGTGCATCCCCGCCATCTGGAAGTGCGACGAGGACGACGACTGCTCGGATAACAGCGACGAGGCGGATTGCCGTGAGTGTCCGTGCGCGGCGGGGCGGGGGGCCGGGAAGGGCGCGATTCGCGGCGCTTGCCAGCTGCGCTGCGCCTGTTTTTATGAATGAATGAGTGGAGCCGCGCCGTGCCCGGCTCCGGCGCCCATTGGCTGCCGGCAGCGGCAGAGCCGTGACGCGCCGCGGGGCACCGGCCCCGCTCCCGGCCCTCCCGCACCCCGCACCGCCAGCGCCGGCCCCGCTCGGAGCGTCCGGCACCGCGCTCTGCGTGCTCGGGGAGCTGGGAGCCGTGTTCAGCCCCCGGGGAGAGGGGCTGCTCGTGTGAAACGCGGCTTGCTCGTAAGCATCCTGCAAGGATGCGCGGTTGGTTTGAGTTCTGTGGTTAAATATGTTTGTGGTCATGGAGATGAACAAGTGGCGCTGCTTGGCTTGGCGGTGTCAGCCTCGTAACACTGATTGGCAGGTGGTGCAAAGAAGAGAGAACAAGATCTGTGCTTTCAGTCCTGAGAAGGTGGCACTCTTTCCTTCTCCTGTGGTGTGGCCCAGATGTGCGTGAGTGGAAGCCTGTGAACTTTGGGTAGTTCGTAGGGTTGTGCTATTATTACCTGAATATTATTTTGCTTACAACTTCTGACAGCCTAGGAGAATTTGTCTCAACTATGGAGTGTAAGAAGCATCTGTAAAAGAAATTATGGCGCCTAAATCTTGAGAAATATTTGTAATTTGGAGCTTTAAATGTAAGCAAATATTTTAGCAAATACCACATCTCTTGAATTATCTCTGTAGGATAAGAGATACTGAATCTGCATTCGCTAAATTACCTATTCCAAGTTCACAGACCCAGTGAGTGAATACAGACCCAGAAAAGAACAACTGCTGGTTGTGTTTTTCTCTGTGTGACTGTCCTGTTAACATCTTCCCCTGTAAATCTGTGTCAGGCGATATTCAGAGGTGAAGACTAAGTACATAAAGGAGAGCAGGGATTCTCAAACTTGTTCACCAAGACCATCTGGTTATAATATAAAATATAACATTTATTTCTGGTGCTTTTGTATTCAGATAACTTGATAGGCTTTATATATACCTAATTCTATGACCTGGAGAGTTAGCGGCATTAGTTGAGATATAGAAGTGCTTTTTGCAGAAATTATAACAGCACTATTTTGAGGCAACTTGGATTTGGAATGTCTCAAATTAGAAAAGACTCAGGGAAGTCAAGGCTGGCTGAGAACTGGCTTGGACCCGTGTGTACTCATAACTGGGCACATTTCCTCAGCAGTGTATGTGTTTCCAGAGGGAGACACCATTCTGTGGTGTGCATGAAGCCTTCAATTAAAAACCTCTGTGTGCTGTTGTACAAAAACCTGGTGAGCTGCAGGTGACCTGTGGGCTGTGCTTTGGGAACTGCTTCTCAGAGGTTGGGATCGTGGCTGGAGGAGCATCTTGAACAGAGTCTGCACCCACGTTGAAGAGCAGGTTTGTGGACTGAGCTCCTTGCCCTGCATGAGTAAGTGGGTCAGGATCTGGGCTGCTTTTTTGTCTTCTCCTCTGCCCTGTGATCAGCCCTCTCACCACTGTGCCGGAAGAGAGAGTGTTGAACAACATCCTGTTGAACATCAGCTCTGTGTGAACTGTGCAACAATGGTTAGATAGATAACTGCCTCTAAATTAGTTTGATTTCAGAGGGGTTTTATAGTTGCTGGGCTTGGGGCTGGAAAAAACATGATGGCTAGATTGTGGAAGAAGGGTGACTTTAGATGTTAGGATAAAAACTTTTGGATGTGGAGGTAATGTCTCTTTAACCTGAATTTGGAATTTCTTACTGATTGGGGATCATACTATAGAAATTACTGGTGAACTGTTGGTTTAGTTCATATATATGTATATATAGACTTTGCAGTTGCTTCTTTGAGCAGTCTGAAAGACAAAATTGCATTTCTCACACACATTTTTATCACTTACATTGTTCTGAACACTGTTTTATTTTGAAAATGCGTACTGCTTTTCAGCATATGGAATGTTTAGAGTTCTCTTCGCTGTGTAAAAGAATATGTTCCATGTGTTATTGCTTCTGGGTATCACCTCTCTTATCACTGCTGTAATAAACAGGTATTTAAAAACTGTTTTATGAACATATATGGTGAAAGAAACTGTTCTGGAAAACATGGCATGCTGGAGTGGTGATGGGGGGAAATGAATACGCACATAGCCTGCTGATAATGAGTACTGATAAGGACCTTGATAACCTCTGTAATTACTTGCTGATTCTTTTCCCCAGAGTTGAAAATGTATTTGTAATAGCTCATTGCTGCTTGTATATATCCTCCCTTGTTGCAGAGACAGGATGGTCTTTACCTGTGTGAAGACCAGTTCCTTGTGCCAGGTGGTCTGTATACACTAGAAAAGTTTGTAACCAGGAATACCTTAAATAGTTCCCTTGAAGGAGATTTTTAAATTTTTTTTTTGGCAGGACTCTGTGCATTTCCTCCTAGAAACCACCTTTGCACAAGAGTGAATTTTTGTTTGTTTTTGTTAGTGTCCCCTGTTGTGTTGTGTGTCCCACATTTGTCCCCTTTTCTTCCCATCCCCAAGATTTGCTGCTATAATGTTGACTTTTTTAGGGAAGTTTTGGACTCTAAAGAGAACATCTTGGTAATCAAACTATCATGTCCTTGGAATTTGCTTTCCATCCAGTAATCTTCCGTGGCTGGCAGTTCAAGTTATCTACCACAGGGCTGAAGTGTGAGCTAATACAGCAAACACTGGAACTGAAGCGTGAAAAAGTAATGATTTCCACTCTTAGACAAATTAGATTGGTCAGTGCTGTCTGTGAGGTGTGCTAAGTTTGTTCAGGACAGGGTTGGCTTTCTGGGCTGCCAGTGCATGTGGCTGACTCCTGTGCAGCCTCTCATCCACCAGCACCCTGAGTCCCTCTCAGCAGGGCTGCTCCTGATCCCTCCATCCCCCAGCCTGGATTGATCCTGGCCATTGCCCCAACCTGGGTGAAGGAAACAAAGGAGTAAACAGATTGCTTAAGTATGAAGATGCCTTTTGGCTGTCATGTCTTCAGAAAGTTGCAAGCACTTTGAGGGGAAAAAAAAAAAAAGAGTGAGTAGAGATGTTCCTTAAATTATTCCTGTCCCTCTGATGAAAGGAAACCAAGCTCCCAGGAGGAAAATAGTGAAAGTTACGTTGTTTGGGTTGCTGGGGAAATCAAGTCTTAACCTCTGGAATCATAAAGCTATTAGAGTTTAAACCTGTTTTAAGACTGTTTACTCTGCTCTTTGCAAAATGGGTTGAGCTCAACCCAGGCTGCGTAGGCCTGGGAAGGCAAAAACCCGGTCACAGCTTAGAGCTTGCACTGCCACGATCTGCACTGTGAGTGATCCACACAATGAGGACAGGGCTCCAGGGCAGTCCTGAACATGATTTTTTTAGATGTGTTTCACTCCTTCCTTGTGATGCTTTTTCCTCTCGGGAAGCTTTGGAAAGGCAAAGCTGGATTTTATAACCTGTTTCAGAGAACGTTTGCAGATACACAGTCATTGAAACTTTTCCATAATGGTATAGCAGCAACTTCGTGAAACATCAAAGCTGTTTTTCTAGTGGGAAAAATGTCCATTTTCTGAGGCACAGTGTTTTAGCAAAAGCTCAGTCCTTGCTGAGTAATACTTAGGATGTGGGATACTGGCTTTTGTTGTGTGTCCCTCAGGAGAGGTGGAGGCTGCAGAGCCAGGTCAGGCTCGGGTCCCTGTGCTGTGTGCCCAGGGTGCTGCTGCTCTGTGACACATCACCCAGAGTGGGAAATCCTAGAGAGCTGCTTTGCTGGGGGAGTGGCTCCAGGAGACTTTTCCCCCCATTTTGCAAGTTTCTTCTTGCTTCCCACTGCAGCCAGCAGAAAACAAGGAAAAACTTGCAAACTGCAGCCAGGCACGATATATTTGACACAAAATAGGAGCTTGTTTTGTTAGCTGTGTTTGATAGGATTTTATTTTTCTGATGCAGGAAGGGTTCACACTATCTTAACCCAGACCTAAAGGTGAGTGAAAGAGACTTGAAGTTCTCTGCTTATGTGTTTCATTGTTGATTAAACCTTAAATGTAGCAAAGGGTGTAGTGGCGAAAACAATCAGTACCTTAACCAGTTTCCTAAAATGAAAAGACAGGCTTCAAGTCCACTTCAGCTTTGTAATACTTGCCTGCAGGGGGACACAGCCAAATGCAGAACTACTGTTTCTCCTTTAAAGCTCCATTTTCCATCTCTGTACTGGGATTCTCTCTGTGGAGCTGCTTTCTGGTGAGTACTGCTCATAGGAGTATTTTATACTGGACAGGACTGAGTCTGCCTCAGGTGTGAGGTGCAGTCTGAAGGGAGTTACTGTTTCAGAAGCCATGTCTTATTTATACAGAATTCAATGTGGCATCAGCAAACCTCTCCCTGCCTCAGCCCTTCCTGCCTTGTGGCCACAGTAGGTGACTGTGTAGCTGAGGCACATTTCCCTGTGATCCAGAGGAGGGATTCCTGTTCTCCCACTGCCTCTGTGCACTGAGAGTTTGC
Source organism: Scytalopus superciliaris (assembly GCA_013400415.1). Taxonomy (NCBI): domain Eukaryota; kingdom Metazoa; phylum Chordata; class Aves; order Passeriformes; family Rhinocryptidae; genus Scytalopus; species Scytalopus superciliaris. The sequence continues at coordinate 332,422 of VXBX01001954.1, read as the reverse complement.
TCTGCTGCCTGTGTGAAAGCCCATGAGGCAGGCTCACAGTCCCTTTGCTGTTCCGTTCAGATTTCACTAGAGCTGGAATCTGGGCAGTAAAAATATGTCAAAAAGCCTAATTGAGAACTAAGTTCTGGATCCTGAGAAGAGTTAAATGTGGCCTGGGTGGCAGTGAAATGCAGCAGTGTCATGGTGTGCCTGATTGCAGGTTTTGGGATGTGACACACTGAGACAGCAGACAGTCACAAATGCCACTTGTGTTCTGCAACTTTCTGTTTTCTGTTGCTGCAGTTTTCTCCATGGTGTGTTGGGACAGTACCCTGTGTGCTGAGGGATAGCTGCCTGCCACTCTGGAGCTGCCCATGCACGTCACCATGTGGGGTTTTGGGTTTCCATGACGTCCGCATGGGCATCTGCTCTTGATTACGTCAGTTGTAGTTTAACTGCATTCTGTGGCCAGCTTGCATGTTTATCCCAAACCTGGAGGTACTGGCAAAGGTGGTGCCAAGGGGCAGGGCTTGTTTGCTTGCCTGTGGGCCCTGCAACCCTCCTGTCCTGCTGTGTGCTGTGTCCACGTTCAGCCTGCACTCAAAACCCTTTCACTGATCTCTCGTGTTCCATGGTGAATGTTTTTATTCAGTTATCTTGCTTTTTTCATCATATTCCCATTATCTGCTCTGAGGAAACTAACTTGCATGTTTTTGGGGTCTGAATTATCTTACCTGTAATTGCAACCTGCTGCAATTTTTATGTAGGAAATCAAACTTTAAGGACATGTGGGAAACAAGCCCTTCTCCATTTCCCCATTTCCTGGTGCATTACCTTGAGGAGTTTAATTTACACAGTTTTATTTATTAAGCAGTCTGTATCCAGGAGATGGGGATTTTCTATCACTCCTGTTCATGGTCTGGGAAAGAAAGAGGGAGGGAACTGGAACAGGGCCACTGAAAAGACACAGGAGGAGACCTGGGTGTCTGGGAGAGCCACTGGGGACATTATGGCTACAGAGGGAAGAGAACTTGGTTTTATGGAGTGCTGCTCTGCTGCAGAAAGCAGGCACATGGGTTGCTCTAGATACAGCTACAGGAACAAGCTGTGATCTGAAAAGCTTTCCTGAGGTCAAGGAGAATGGAAAGGCTGAAAATAATTACCAAGTTCAAGAAGGAAATTATGAAAGCGCAGTCAAAACTGACAGTGACTTGGTTTTTATCAGAGAGCTCAGAACTATCATTTCAGAGGACACAAGTCTACATTTTGAGCCAAGGCAGACAAGCTTCATCCAGAGCATTTTAAGGTATGAAGATAAAACAAAGAAGCTGTGGCTGCCCCATCCCTGGAAGTGTCCAGAGCCAGGTTGGACTGGGCTCTGAGCAACCTGATCAGGTGGAAGGTGTCCCTGCCCATGGCCAGGGGTTTGCATGACATGAGCTTTAAGGTCCCTTCCAACCCAAACCATTCTGTGAGTCTATGGAAAGTCAGTGTAGACCAGTTCTTTTCTGTCTGCAGTGTTACAGATCCAGGATTAGCACAGGTTCAAGAAACGATTTCTTACTGGCTGATGATAGAGGGGAGGATATTTAGGATAACTTAATATTAATCAGAAAACGTTGAGAAATTAATTAAAATGAAAAAATTATGAGACTGGAGAAACCAAGTGTAATGTGTTGGTAACCACATTTATCTGACACACCTAGAAAAAGAGATTGCCACTGCTAGAAATAATGAGTTTTCTTGACTCTACCTAAAGGACCATTAAACCCTCTGTAATGCCTGAAAATGTGTGAGAATTATTGATTCCCTCAGCTGTTTCTGACAGAGCAGACACCCAGCTTTTTTTTCTGATGGCTTTTTCAATGTCATCAGCTTTTTTAACTTGCTGGCAAATCTACCATATCTTTGGTGTGCCTTAGAGACTGGTGTTGTGTTAGGGATGCATTTGGGGTAGACTTGATTTGGTGTGAAGTTCTCCTGGTCCTTCTGCTGATGACCTTTTCCTCTCTACAACTTTCCCATTTACCTGCAGCTTTTCCCTGGTCATTCCAAAGGTGTTCCCAAGGCGTGTTGCCACTTAGCTCTGCTTTTTCTGTGTCGTTGCATGCCTTAGAAAATGCTGTAAAATGTCTATTTTTCTTCCTTTGCCTTGCCCAGGAAAACAAATCAGTAAGCTGAGTTTGAGTGATGGGGATGAAGATTTGTGTTGCTGCTTGTTTTCTTATGCAGTAGCATGTCCTTGGTAGAAAATGAGTCTGCCTGCTCTGGTGTGCTCTGCTCCCAGTGCAGACAGCTGGTGCCAGCCAAAGGGAAATCCTCACTGTTTTATGGTGCATGTGAGGGAAGTGTTGGAAAAGCTGAGGGTAGTTTTTCTAACTCTCTATTTCCTGTTCAAATTATTAATATTTACATAGCCACAAGGGAGGGGAAAAGGGTAAAAAGCCCTGTGATAAAATTAATGCAGATTTTGTGCTCTGTGAAAAATTCTGTCTGAAATACAAGCGATAAAAAACTGATTGACTTTAGAAGTTTATAATGATGCTGTAAGCTAGTAGAAAAATAAAACCAAACCAATCCAAACTGCAATCTTTTCAAAAGCCAGATTTAACCCAAGAGAAGCCAGAAGATCTTTCAAGTGAGGCTGTGAGCTCCATCTCTGGTGGTCTCTCAGGGTGAGAGATACTTTTCCTTGCCATAATAAGGATGCCCTGGTAGGCTGTGCTTCTGTTCCTGGCAAGGACTGTGACTTTCCTTCCCAGAGCCGAGGCAGATCTGGCAGCCCTCTGCCTTTCTCCTCATGAAGAGGTGAATAAATGGTATTACAGCTCTTCTGTACCTGGGTGACTCCTGGTTGTACAGGCAGCAGCAGCAGAGCCAGGAACAGAAATGAGGTCTCCAGCCTACCAGTCCTGTGCTCTGCACACACAGCTCTCCTGCTTATTGCAGAGGTACCTGTTGGACAAGTGGAAGTGTTTCAGTTTTTCCTCCAGGTTCCCTGTTGGTGTTTTTCCCAGTCCAAGCTAAGCCTGGCAGTCAGTCTAACCTCACACTTAATGCCAAGGGCAAGTGTTAGAAACTAGGAGAGAAGAGGATTTATAGCTGGCTTAGAGCAATAGTAACCTTTGGGCTGCAGCCATGCGAAGTGAGCCTTACTGCCAATTATTTTTTCTTAGATGTTCTCTTTCTGATACATCAATATTATTAAATTTATTATTAATATTTATTAAATGCTTGAGAGCATGTGTGGCACTGTACCAGGACCAGAGCAGTGGGGGACTCAGTTTCCATGGCAGCAGGAGCACAGTCCTGTACTTGGAGAACCAGAAGGGCTCTTTTTGGCAACTGCTCTCTGTGCTGTGATTACTTTTGCTTTTTAAAGATAGATATATAATTTAAAATCTAATTCATTAGTGCTGCAACATCTTGTCCATCCTGAGTGAGAGTCTTGCCTGCTGTAAGTTTCTTTATCTTTTTTTTGAGTTCTAGCTTGGTTTGTGTAGCTTCTGTGGTTATGATTTTGTTTACTTGCAAAACACTGAAAGGGGTAAAAGAGTGTGTTTAAAGAGGTAAGAGAGTCTGTAACAGATGGAAATTTTCTCTTGATTTTGGTTAAATTTGAAATGTTATGTTGTTGTAGACTTCTTTCTCTTTCCAGGTAGCCTATAGCACAGATTTATCAGTTAAAATATTTGAAACTAGTCTGCACAACTGACAGTGGACTCTTCATTGCACTATTTCTCTCATTTAGATAACTGCTCTGATTCCAGGGTTTAACTTCATATTTTATTTTGACTGGCCTTGTTTCTTACTTCTTTTCATGCTTCTTTCCTGGAGATGTAACATGTAGTGTGATGTACACTGAGGTGACATTTTGCTTTGTTTCAAAGGGGGAATTGAAATTTCCACGTCTTGTCCTTCTGCGCACTACCCAGTAGAGCTTTTGTGTCCATCATTGCTTTCCACGTGGAAAGACAATGTGATTAATTTATTTGGTGGCTTTTCAGACTTTCTCTATTTTTGCTGATGTAGATGAGTAAGATTGTAGGCATCTTTCCAGGTGTGTTGCATGGGGCTGCTACAACAGCACCTGCTTGGTTTGCTGTTCTGGCAGTGTCAGTGTATCAGGAAGCCCTGCTGGATGTGCTGGATTTATTCCATCCAGACACGATGCTGGTCTGTGTGATCCAGGCAGAAGTTAAGAGCATAAAAGTCAGCAATAGCAGGAGTAGTGAATATACTTACAGCGAGAATAAGAATTTCAGATGTGAACTTACACTTGTTCCTGCAGGCCTTTCATCCTGAATCCCAATTGCATCTGTACAGCTACTCATAAACAGAGAGAAATGGCCCACTTCCTTTGATAACAAATGTCAGTGCTGACTGATGTAGGCCAAGAAAAACACCTCCTGCCTCTGGAACTGAGTGCTTCTCTTCTTGTTCCTGTAGTTGTTTTATGCTCATTACACATTTGTCATCCCGCGCCTGCTTAGCAGTTCAGCTTTCTATGAATCTTCACCATACTAGGGGACTAAATGTTATCTCAGGGATGTGAAAACTGATGCTTGGGGAAGTTATCCTTTGCCCAAGGCTGTGGAGTGATTCAGCAGCTCACTGTGAACATTAGTGACTCATGAAGAATGCCCCCAATTTGTTGTTTTCTTGTCCATTATCACATTATTTTACACAGATAATTGTGTACTTTGGATTAAGTGACTGCTCAAGGCTTAGCCTTTGTCATATACAGTTTGTAAAGTACTGAGAAAAATCCCAGTTTTGAGATAAATTGCTGTTTCAAAGTTTTAGTGTTGGGTCAAATGCAAGAAATACTTCAAATAGGTCACTTCTTGTATTTAGTATCAGAGACACACGAAATACAGGTGTTTGAGGAGGAGCATAATATTTATCTTGCATTTCAAAATGGACTTACTTATTTTTTGTGCATTCCAACATATCCTGAAGAACAACAGAGAGACACCACTGCAGCCACCTCCTCGGCTGGCCATCAGTTCCTGTTTTGGGACTGCACTTGACAGATTCCTTCATTGCTAAAGATGCTCTTTGCAGTCCAGGTGGGCCTCTCCAGACCTCCTTTACCTCCGTGCCCAGCCCTTGCTGTTATCTGAGCACTGCTGAAGTAACTTATCACTGGTGCACCTGTTCGGCCATAAATTATTTCTGACGTATCCTTTCCTGGCAGGAGCCAAGGGAACCGAGGAAGTTTAATTTGCTATTACGAGTTTTATTGCTGCTGGTATTTTCCTTCTTCCTTTCCTGTAAAACAATAAAGATTGCAGTTTAGATTGCACAGCTCGGAAGGTTGTGCAAATTGGGCTCGTTACACTCTTTAGAGGGGGTGGCCTATATGGGCACTGTTCTTTAGCAGATGATAAATAGGGAATTTCAAAGGGAAGCTCTGGAACAGCCTTTGCCAGGATCACGTTGGTGTGTTGAAATTTCACGCTTTACTTCAAGGAATTGCATTTTGCTGGGTGATTTCTGTTTCCTCCTTTTCACAAGAGTTCTTTTAACACAGAAATTTGTCCTATTTTTTTGTAAAATAATGTGTTATGTATGTTTGCCCAAGGAGCCAGTGCATGTTGATCCCTGAAGTTAAATAAGGATTAAGGAGCTGTGTTGACAGGTGCTGAAAAGAATCATATCTGTCCACTTCTTGTCTGGAGGGTCTCTGCTCATGGCAGGATGCTTCAAAGAGTGTGAGTGCAGAGCAGGGCAGAAATCCTGGGGCCTGCAGTATAAATCCAGGCACCCTTTCTAGAGGGAAATGATAAAAAAAATGTACTTAATTCTTCTTCCTGGTTGTGGCTGAGGGTGTGCCTGAGCAATATGGAGCCTTTCCCAGGCAGCATCTCATTGTCTTGCTGTTCCTTCAGGTCTTTCCCCTTGAGTTTGGCCATTCCTTCTCACGGCCCGTCCTCCGCAGCACTGCACAAAGCCTTTGTGGGCACCTTCCCTCGCTCAGGCATTGCAGGAGGCTCTGCACAGCGTGGCTGGGAGCAGCAGGCATTGCTTCACATTTGATTATGCACACAGTCATGTGAATGCTGCAAGCCTTATTTTGTGCTAATGCTTGTAGAAGGGATTAATAGCTCCTGCACAAATGCTGTACTTCAGCTGGCAAGAAGATGCTAAGTTCACCCTGCCCAGATCTATTTGCTTAATTTATAGTATTTTTAAATTTCGAAACTGAAATCCAGGTTGAGGCTGCCAGAGTGACAAGTGCTGGAGCAGCCAGAGCTGACATGGAGCTTCACACCTGCCTGCTGTTGATTCCAGGTCAGGGCAGCTGTGCACCAAATTGTTGGACATACTGTAAATTGTATTGGCAAACAGTACCCCAGGAGATGAGTGTTCACAGAACGAAAGCCATCACCTGTCACTGAGCAGCTCTGATCCTCCAGCTCTCAAGGTCAGGCCTGAGATATTCAGCACCATGGGAAATGCTGCATTCCTGCAGCAAGAGTCAGGTTTGTGCTGGGCTTGACAGAGTCTTTGGCTTACAGGGCTGTTGCTCTGGCAGCTTCGTCTCTGCCCGCTCGGCACACTGTAGGAGTGTTTCAAGAAAACCTGACACCAAAATATCCTTTCAGGAGACTGTTTCCTTTCCTTCCTTCTCCAGATAAGCTGGGTGGCTGCCAGTGGGTTGTCCACAATAGTAAGGGTTGAGCAGTGATCTTTGTTACTTACAGGTTTCTTTTCTGTGCTGTGTTGCTGAGGCTTCATTATCATATCACAGGGTTAATTTTAGACTGCAAAGAAGATGCTTCTCTGGCAGTGAAAACCACAGAGGGGGAGGAAGGCAGACAACTACAGGACCTAATTTGCCCCTTTCCCACAATATTTTTTATTTCTTTCTGTGGGGGAGTGTGAGTTTGAATGGAGCATTAGAAACATATTCAGTGAGGGGTTCAGGGCAGAATCTTGCTGTGTTGTTTTTGAAAAGGGTTTTCTCCCTGCTACTTGTTTTTAGTGAAATCCTGTGGGATTAGATTTCTTGAGGGGAAAAAACCACACCTTATGAGACTTAGAACCACAAACTGTAATTCCCTAAAGATTATTTTATTTTAAATTTATGGCCATTTTTGTGACTATGGTACACCTGAAAGCTGGTATCCCTTCTCCTGGAGATGGTTGGGGGTGAATTTCCTGTAGATGAAGCTTTTTGGTGCATCAACTTGACCTTTAATATAGAAAAAGAGCATGTGTAAATGTCATTTTTCTACAGTGATCAGTTGGGATTATCTGCTACGGTGTTGAGGTTTTTTCCCTCTGCTTTTATAAAAGCAGAGATTTTTACAGCAGTTTGACACGTAAGAATGATGGAGGTTTCATTCTCTTATGTTGGATAAATTCTCCTCAGTAGATGGGAAGGAGATAGCTCATACCTGTTAGGGCTCTGTGTGTGAGGAACAGAAAGAGTTATATTTCTTATGGGATATGAGTTGGAAGATGGAGGATCCCATTTCACTCTGAACTGTTAGAAATCAAAATATCGAGCCAGGAACGTCCTGGGACTTGGGGGGAGATATTTGCTGTGTGTTCTGCTCTAACTAATTGTGGCGTTTGGTGGGGTTTCCTTATGACTTCAGTCTGTGGCCAGCACCATTCCCTGATGTTGGAAACTGAAGAAAGGCACCATCGTGTCTGTGTGATGGCTCAGCCGATCCTGCTGCTGCACAGCTCTCTGAGGGAAATCTGTTCTTTGAGGTTGCTGACTGAAACTTGGCCCTGTAGCTTCACAGCACAGGCCTGACCTTCTCCCTGCTGGCGTAGTTCTGGTCAGACTGATGTCTCCTAGGTGGAAAAGCTGCTGCTGTGGGCCACAAAGGCTGGAAGGAGATGGGTTTGTGTGAGGAGAGCCCTGGCTGGGGTTCCCCAGAGAACTCAGGGCCACCGTCCCCGCTCCAGGCTGGCTTTCACCCTGGGTATGTTTGATCTCCTGAGGTGACGGGAGCTGTGTTGGCAGGGCAATATGCTGGATAAAACATTGCAGTTTTGAAGTGATATTTCAAGGGGTCTTTTGTCCTCCACAGTTGAAAACAGTCACAGCTGACAATGAGAAACCTTTTCAAACTCAAAAATCAGTGGCTTCAGTCCTGTGCTGTTCACAAGAATGTTTCCTGCAGCAGTTTTCACTAGGGTGTTACCCTGTTCTGCTTTCGGCCTCCAGAAGTGCATGGAGCATTATTGAGGACCTACAAAACAAGTTCTGGCCTCGGACCACTGTTTTGTTCCAAGTGAGGATTAACTCTAATTCTGTTTTGGAGATGAAAGTACAGTTTCATTCCATTCCTGATCTCATGCATCCCCCAGCTACATTATTGTGTGAAGACTTGCCGTTGGCAAGCCATGAAAATAGAAACCATCCATATTTCATTGACTGTTCATTCAGTCTGTATCCAGTGCTTCTTTTGCCTGTGTTTTCCAGTGTCCTGCTGGAGGGAAGATCAATCACAGGCATGTTTTAATCTGTGATATCCCTAGTTTTATAATGATCTTGCTTTCAATTTGGATATTGTAAAATTGCCCTGTTAGGCTACTTAGTCTGCATTTACAGCTCTGCTCTTTTGTGGAAGGGCCGAGCTCACTCCAACAGATGGTGTGTTGTTCTGCAGCTAAAGCAGATTCTTATGTGCTAAACCTCAGGTGTCTCTGCTTTTTGGAGCAGAAAGACCCAGAGCTCTCAGTGTGCTACAGGTGTAGTGTGTAGGTCTGAACTTTGACGCAGGAGGGCTATAAGAGCAGGAATGCACAAGTAAAATTAAATTGTACCGAGAGCCTGCTTCTGGCAGCAAAATCCTCAGTGTCTCTTTGACTTGCCAGTGCCTCTGGTGTCCTCCCTGCTCTGTACATCACAAGTAGCTATGGCTTCTCCAGGCTTGGCCCAGTTTGCAGTGTTATCTGTCACAGCAGGAACAGTCTGGAGGGAAATGAACAGTGTTCCTCATCCCACAGAATGCTCCTCCTCCCACCTGGGCTGAGTATCCCCAGTTGAAGCTCCTTGTCCTGCCTGACAGTGTTGTATCCTGGCCTGAACATGGCTTGGAAAGCCTCAATATTATTGCTTTGATCCACCTGCTTATGAAAAACTTGAAGTTCATGTTTGATTTTAGATGTTGTGCAATATATTCAACTGACCAAAAAAAAAAAAAAAAAAAAAAAGGCAAACCAAGAAAACCCCAACCCTCCTTTGGAGAGGTGGTTTTTCCAGCTAAGCTGCAGGCTATTGGATTGCACAGCAGAGCTCTTGGTGAGTTCAAAGTGAGTTTATTGTTGCTGTGTGGGTATTTAGTGACTCAGTGTAAACCTCTTTAATTCTGTTACGTCAGTATTGCAACTTACATCCTGCTTCTTCAATACCTTTCCTCAGCTAATAATAATAGGATTTTCCTGTAATATATAGGTACTCAAACACTTCCAGAGTATTAGATTTTTAGTTTGACTGTAGAAAATGGGCAGGAGGAATTGCCAAATGTGAGTAGGCACTCCATCTCTATCCCCAATATGCACTTTTTCATAAGTGTATGAACTTGATGGAGATGTGTTTTGATGAGCTTTTGCCAGATTGGCCTTTTGTTCCAACAGCATTATGTCTGAGCAAGTGAGTCAAATAAACTGCCTTTGAGTTTTCCAGCATGCTGTCTTTCCTCCAGATTGAAAGCAGGTAATTGTGATTCAATCCTGCCAAATCTATTCTATTACAAAGTATTTCTAGGCAAGTGGCTGTGTAGTAAATCTGTACTGCTCTTGCAAGGTACCTTGCTTGTGAAGGCTTCACACAGCCCCTCTGGGGGCAATGTTTCAGGGGCTATGCTCTGGGGGACGTGCAGGTGAGAGCCAAGCCTACTGAAGGGAGATTTGTTGGGTGCTTAGGACTGTTACATTTCCAGCTCTCCACTGGGAAGGTGCCTCCCTGTGCAGAGAGCTCATAGTGTAAGCTTGCTTGGTGGGGCTCATACACTAGAAGATGAGGGAGACCTAAAGAGAAATAAAATGTCACCAGGGCTGTGCAGGGTCTGGTGAGCCAGCTGGAAACTCAGCCATGCCCAAGCTTTGTGGTTTTAATAACTGAAACTTGTTGAGAAAATATGCCAAATGTGGAGAACCCACAGAGAGCAGAAAGAGGATGTGATGGGAAAGGCGGGCTGACAGCTTGACAGAACACGTTCCTGTTTCATCAGGCTCTGTGGCAAACTCTCCCCTCCTCACCCAAAGCAGCTGTGTAAACCTGACCTCAGATGTGTCAGAGGAAGTGCTTCTCAGGGCATGGGGAGCTGGTTGTGCTCAGGCCCCACATTGCTGGCAGTGATGGGGATGGTGTGTTGTGCACCACCCGTTCCCTGGGAGCGGGTAACGCCCTTCCAGCATCACGGGATGGCAGTTTGGTCCCAGCTGTAAAGGTGAGGGGCTTTCCCCCTCTCAGGGCTGAGTCTGGGGGGCAATGGCACAGTTACTGGAACTTGCCAAGCAGAACATGCACAACAGGAAAGCAGGAGACCTTTGCAGTGATTTATTGTTGCTGTTTCCTGCGGAACTGGCTTTGCATACCGAAAACTGTCTCTGTCAATGCAGAGGGATGGCAGGGTGCAAGGTCAGCAGGTGCTTTTCTGCTGCAGTAAGTAGCAACAGGAGAGTGAAAACATCTACCTTACCTGTCTGACTGTTAGTGGGGCAGATAGTTCCCCAAAGTAATATTAAGGTTATTCAGTGAATGCCCTGTTTTTTAAAAACAAAAACAAGAAGTCTCATTATAGCCATCAGGGGGGTATGCATTGAGAGCAGGGTACTCTGTTAAAATGTGGGCTCTTTATTCAGGCAGGGGCAGAGACTTGGTGTAGAATGCCCTTTTTATTTCACATCATGCCTTTCAGCATTTGCATTGACAGGCAATTTACCCACTTGTGAGACGGGGAATGGTTTGTCTTTATTTTTATAGAATAGCGGAGTAGATATTTGATCAGAAGAGGGGAGCAGGAGCTTGGTATTGCTGCTTAGTTAAATGTGTGTGCTTGCAAACAAAATCAGCAAGTTGGCATTTGGTCAAGAGAAGCAGCTTTCAAGTTTAGAGGGACGGACTTCTGAATCCAGTAAGAATATTGAATGCAACCCAGATGGCATCCTGGAGGGAAGTTTTGTGGCATCAATTAGCTTGTAGGTGACCATGCTTCCAGCCAACTGTGAGTTATCTGGCAGCTTGCCACTTGACTGCTAGTGAAAATTCAAGAGCAATGAGATGAAACAGAGTTCCTGAGAGACAAAGAGAAAGATGTCTTCACTTGAGAAAAGAGGTTTGTGGATACTGTTCCTTAAATGATTTAAGCTGTTGCTTTTGTACAGTCACATATCTCAGCCTCGTTTATATACATGTCTTTGTCACATTTGTCTATATATATATAAACCCATTTAAAACTTCTCCCAAACTTGACATGTAATTTGTTCTCAGGAAGGAATCTGCAAATAAAAGGGCCACCAATAGCTGGACCAGTGGCCACCAGTGCTCTTGTGGCTGTTAGAAGGTGGGCTTAATTTAAAATCTCCTTCTGGAAGTGATGTTCTTGTTGAGATTTTAGGACTTTTGTATTTCTACCGCAGATTAAGACTAAATGAAGTTGTTGCACTCTGGGACTCAAAAGCTGCTGCCAAATCCCTGAAAAACTGGCTGCATGGCAGTCAGTTGTAGTACCACAGTTTCAGATCATCCCACTGAGAACTGAGTCTAGAGAGTGCTAAGAATAAACTCCTGCATGGGACACATGTGGGGATGTGACTTCTCTGGTGTTAGAATGAACTGGGCTCAGTTTTTGTTCACTTACACTTCGTGCCTCAGCTAGCAGAAGTATTTCTGCATGGCTTTTATTTTCTTTTTTTTTTTTAAAGTTCATTTTAAAGGGGCTTAAAATCATCTCCACATCTCAGGTGCTAACATTTCAGATGGCTTTTGCATCTGTGCAATGAGGGATAATTAGGTTTGTGGAGCAGATGTTCTGGAAGCTGCACTGCAGTATGCCTGGCTGTTTCTGGCTACAAAGATTTACTCCTGGGTGCCCTTGTTTTCTTTTTATGTAGGAGAATGGCAAATTCCCAAACAGTCTTCTGTATCCAGTAAGAACTTCAAGATCTCATACCAGATTTAAGCTTCCCTAAGAGCTTTAGAAATGAACAGTTTTGCTTTCAAGAATGTATTTCAGCTGCTCAGTAGTGAGTTTTTACTCTGCACCGAAACATGTTGTGGCTTTCTCAAAATGAGCAGAAGTGTTTGCAGAGAAGGAATGATGGTGAGATTTTTCACTCTGTTCTCCTGAGGCATAACAATTTGAAAAGAAAAAAGCCCCCATGGAAAACAGAACGATACCACCATCCCAGAACTGCATTCTGTTGTGAGCTACCTTGTGTCGTACTTCTTGTTGGAGGGATTTTTGTAAACAGCCAGATAGGAACAAGGCTGTGAGCTGGGAACGTGGATATTTGCTAAGAGTGACCTAGGACTGGCTTTAGGAGATACAGAATGTTCTTCGTGGCACTTTTTGGTCTGGAGATGTGGTTTTGCTCAGTTTTATCACATCACACAAGGTTACATGCCTCTCCCAGGGTAGCTGTTATGAAAAAAAAAAAGCAATGTTTTGCTTTTGGAAAGCATTACATGCAAAAAGCTTTTAAATGGAGGTTGCCTTTTTTATCCAGAAGTTCCATCTGACCTTTAATGAACAGACAATACTATATGCAGATGTGCTTTCCCTCATAGTTTCATCAGGTGTGCCCGCTTTTCACAGACAAGGGCTTAGGGAGCCCATCTTCTGCCTTTCATTCCAGAGGGGTGAGGCTCTTTCAGAAAGGACTTTGCTGGGTCATTCCTCCTGGCATTACTCCTGTACAGCACACAGGTTTGTTTTTACAACTTCAAAAAGATCCGGTGTGAGAAACAACAACAGCTTCAAGGAAGGACCTGGAGACACAGCACTAGAAAATCAAATCCTTCAAAGCTTCCCAGCAGTGCATGTGTGTGGAAAAATACCACACACTCAAAGGGATACAGTGGGAGGTTTTTTGGGGGGTGCATTCAACCGAGAATCAGAAATGGGCTCTGATTCCATGTTTTCTGTCCTACTGATGCTGAGTTTGGTCAGTTGTGATCCAGTTTGGAACAAACTCCTCTCCAGTTTGAAGGCAGTGGAAATGTCAGGGATTTCCTCGATCTGGTTCTTGTGTTTCTCAGTGACTGCTGAAGGAAGAAGCATGGGCTTGCATTCTGAGGGATTTTATAAGTAAAGTCAAAGCATAATGTTATTTTTAGATCTGATTTTTTAAAAATGCCTACTGAAAGAGCTTTCTCTCTCTGCTTTGCATAAGAATGAACCTGGCAATCAGATCCTTATGTAAATAAAACCTGAAGCTCACTCAATCAATATTTTGTTCTTTTCTTGGCACATTATAGAATAAAATCACAGATGAGCTAGTTAAGTTTCATAATTAATGCTGATCTTGCAACAACAGTCACGATTTCAGGAGTCACCTGAACTCTTAAGTCTCTGCAAGATTCTGGTCAGAGGATTTTCTTCTTTCTCCAGAGGTCACACAGTCATGGCACTCTTCTGCTCCCAGGGTTTTATTTTTCATGCCGCTTTTGGCAGAATCACGTTTGAGAGCTACACGTTTCTCCTCTTTAAATACTGCAGTAATTAGGAAGACATCCTGACAATTGAGTAGTCATGTGGGTGACTTTTCTCATCCCCAATACAGGATGAATCCTCCTTGTGCCTGATGCACAGGAAGGTTCAATTCCTTCCTCTCAATCACTTCCAGTAGTTTCTGCAGTTATCTCTCAGCTGCTGCGAGAGAGAGAGAGGGGAAGCAAATAAATATGCCAGAGAGCTGCTGTGAATATACAGTTCCTGTTACTGGCAAAGTTCAAAGCCTCTGTTTCAATTTCCACTTGATTCTTTGCAGAGAATCCCTCAGAAATGTTCTGCTATCTCCTCAGGGCTGCGCTCCAGGGATACTGGCTGAACTGTCAAACCCCAAAGTGCTCCAGACCCCCCTCCCGTATGCAGCGGCAGCTGCTGCAAGGAGGAGCAGGAACAGTGCCCTGTTCCTCCTGCTAGCAACAGCAGGAACATCTTATAAGGGGCACTGTAATATTTTAGTACCTGCTGGGACAGTTTATTTTCTTTTTATCTCTGAGGCAGAAGAGTCTTAAGGCACTAAAAATTGGGAAACTCAGCTGCTGATCATCAGCACCAAGAGCTGAACTCTGAGTCTGATGGGGTCGAGGTGTCCGAGGCTAACACAGGGATTTTACATTGGGATGTTTCTGGAGAGAACATCATTAATCTTCAGAGTAGACAAGACCTTGATTTAATCTCTGGGCCCTCCACAGAGTCTGTGTTACTGGTCAGTATAAGTCCAATTTAATCCTCAGTGAGAATTTGAACTTCTGTGGCTTTCACATTTTGAAGTCTGCTCTGCAGCTCCTCAGGGAGCATCTGATGTGGGTTTATGCAGGAGCTGGGAGGATGTTAGTTTTTCCATTAACATTGACAAATAAATGTTCATGCTCCTCTCCTGCTCCAGGATTTTGGCATGGTACTGCATTCCTATCAAGTCACTGTTCTTAGGTTCATGATTTCCCTAAACTCATGGGGCAGCTCAAGGTTGAATGTAAATTCAGTCAACCTTCCCAGTAGAGGAGCTTCTTTCCAAGGATCACCTTGAAAGGACCACATTTCAACACCCTCACAGCAGAGAATTTCTCCTTTATGTCTAATGTAAATCTACTCTCTGTTAGTTTAAAACCATTACCCCTTGTTCTGATAAAAAGTCTTGCTCCATCTTTCTTACAAGGCCCTTTATGTATCAAAAACCTGCAATAGGGTCTCCTGCAGGAGCCTTCTCATCTCCAGGAACTGGAAGGATGTGACTGTTTTTTCAGCATGAGGTGTTGGGATACTTGAATTCTGTGATAGGGATGAGTTAGGAATACCTACTCAGCAGGGCAAAGGGGAGACAATGCAAGGATGGCAGAATTCCAGCAGGCTCAGAAAAGAGGCCATGCACGGGACTCCGATTTCACTGCTGGGTCACAAAAAGCAGTGAGAAAGTACAAGTCTAGTCTGAAAATCCAGAAAATCTAGTTGTGTTTGGATCTGGGAGGGAGCCCCTGGCAGGTAAAGGCTGTGGGCCCTAATTTAGTTCTGAGGAAAGGCCAGATGGGTGGTGGAGCTGGGTGGCTCAGGTCTGGGCTGTGCCTGCCTGCTGCCAGGCTCCATCCCAGGGGCTGCTGACTCCGTGCTGGGGGCTTTTCTGGTGTCTGTCAGTGCTGAAAAGTGTTCATTAGAGGAGATGGTGCTGGTGTCAGACGTCCACATGCAGGGTTGTCACAGTCTGGTTATTCTCTAAAGATCAGTTCCTTTATTGACTTTTTGCTGAAGATTGGCATGCATTTCCTGAGGAAAATCTGGACACCCTGCCCTAAAAATAGCTGAAGACAACTGGCTTCTGAGGAGTTTGCAGTCAGTCTGTGGCCTCAGAGGAAACAAATCTGTTCGTGAGCTTCTGGTGAGCCAATCCAGTATGTGACTCTGTCCAGTCTTTTACATGTTCTCTTAGCCCAAAGCCTCCACTTGATCAAAATACCACCCGAAGTGTGACCTCTTTCATAAATCCGGGTAGGATTTAGGAGATCACTGTACCTTTGTGTTGGCTGTGGCTGCTCCAGGTGCAGTGCCATAGTGGGATTTAATATATGCAACCTCTTGTAGTCTATGGCTTGATCTGAGCTCTCAAGCAGTTGAAGCTCTGCTGGACTTGCCTGTGTCCACAAAATTGTGATGTGTCCATGTAATCAATGAGAAAAATCAACAGGGCTGGGCGTGTGTACACAAGTGGAGAGGATTGATGGTTGTATAACTCACTGTCCTGGCACAGGTCTGCATGCCAGGGAAAGGTGCTCAGTGTCAGTGTGTGCAGTGAGACACAGAGGTGTGACCCATTTCCTGGGTCTGTGTCCACTGGCTTTTGGGAGAGGTGTGACTCCACCCAAAAGGGAATGGCTGTGATGTGATGGCAGAGCTCTCAGGGAGCTGGGGCAATGTGTCTGTGCATCTCTGCTTATCAGAAATTGGTCTGTCCTTGGCTTCAGCTGCATTTTTATGTGACATTGGAGAAATGGCTTAACCTCTCTGGGCATCGTTGCTTAAAATGGAAATGTCAATATTTTTGCCAACCTTTGTGAGCTATCACGGGACTAATGGATAAAAATTGCTGCACAAAGGGTAAGCATCACATACCATGTATTTTATCTTGTTTACTTGGAAAGTAGCTGGGCTACTTTGAAGTGTCACAACTGCCAAAAGTGTGCAAGGAAACCTACCCTGTTTGCCTGAGCCAAGACAGACCCCAAATTAAGATTACCTGTAAGTTCATCATATTGGTTTAGAAACATATTTTAAATAGGGTTTATTTAATGTCTGCAGGGCAAAACTTCACTTTCTCTGATGGACTCATCAAACATAGACATTGACAACCATGGCCTCCATGAGCAAACCTGGGTAGGCAGAGGAAGAGAAAATACATGGTGGTACTTCCAAATAACACATCTTCTGCTTTATTTGTTTAATTCCTTGGATCTTTGTTTCTAGCCTCCTATTTTTTAAGCAAACTTCCTGTGCATTGTCATTATAGTTACAGTATTTAAAACTACAGTAAGTATAATATGTTAACTGTTTTCTAACTGCTTTTACTGAGAAAAGGAGCCTTAGTATGAAAAGCAGCAAATTATCACAAAGAAAGAAAGAACATTTTAAAGGGAAGGTAATTCAGTTTCCTCCACATAGGAGGAGCAGCATATACATGGACAGGGACTGAAGATCAGGTGATGTGCTGGCACTGCCCTGAGTGAGGTGCTTCTTCCCCCCTTCCCAGACACAGCCAGGCTGGATGGGGCTTGGAGCAACCTGGGATAGTGGAAGTGTCCCTGCCCAGGGCAGGGGGGTGTAAGGAAATGGTCCTTAAGGTCCCTTCCAACCCAAACCATTCTGTGATTCCATGCATATTGGGACCTTTAAGAATGGGGCAGAGAGAAGAAGTTGTGTTGGATTCTGTTCAGAATTACATCTTTCTTTATGCATGTGTGTGCTTAGAATTAGCAGTTCACCCTGAGCCTTGTCCATTGGACTGGCTTCTCTCTGAGGGTGCCCCATACCCTGTTTTTTTTGGCATGTAGCTCTTGCTTTGCTGTTGTGAAACCATTGCCTGATGCTCCTGTTTACAGCTGTGAAGCTTCCAACCCTGAGCTGATGTTCAACCCTTGGATTGTTATGGAAGTGGCAAGTTTGGCTGCCAGGTTGTTTCATGTGCATGGATTTTGTTTGCTGTGCTGTTCAGACACATCCTCCTGTATCTGACAGTCACTAGTTCAGAGTGATTTGGAAAACTTGCAGCCTTGTCCTTGGGGACAATTACACTGGAGAAACAAAGCTGTTCCCAGCCAAAACAGCCCATGGAAATGAGGAGGAGCAGTGGGGGAGAGTTGGAGCAACACATACAAAAAATCTGGCTCACACGGTACCACTTGGTTGTTCTGTGCTTGTCTGGAGCACCTCAGTGTTTGGCACTCTACAAACATGGCAAAGACCTGGCTCTGAGGTTTTTAATTCTCTGCTGGATGCCAACAGCTGGGAAGAAGCACAGAGGCCCATCCCTTGTAGGAATAGGGTACTATAAGGGTAGAACAAGTGTCTGTGAGTATCTGTCCATCTTCCTGTCATGTGTGACCCTTTGCTATTTCTTCTTCAGGCCTCCTGGATGTGTTGGTAGAGTCGTTTTCCTTCTCAGTGCTGGAAAAGCTTTGGTAAATGTGGTGTGGCTCAAGCTGTGCTTGGCAATGACTGTCTGAGATCGTCCCTCAAAAGCTTGTTGAAGTTTGCTTAGGAGGACTTGGAGAAGAACAACAGGGAAGGGCTGGGGCAGGAAAGAAGGAGCTGCCCTCAGTGCTGTCTTAGGCTGAGCACTGTCATCACAGAACCCTGGCACTGGGCTGGGGGGAGGCTGTTGGGGTGTTCCTGTTGATTCCCAAAGCCACACGGGCTGCCTGCTTTGTTAGCCAGGCTTCCCTGTTACCCCACAATCCCCCCAGACTGGCCTGCATTTCTGCCTCCATGCTGGGGGGTGTTGGGAAGCTTCTTGTTTCAGAGCCACTTGTGGTCTTTGAATGCAACTTTTTACCCTAATGTGACAAAAAGGAGGCACAAAGCCAGAAATAGCATGCTGTGCTGTTTATTGCTTGATTTATTTGTGGCCATGTCTGTCACACAGATGCCAATACGTTTTATCTTCATTTACAATAACCCAAAATGTTTCACCTGGACTGATACACAGTCCTAGGCCAGACAGGGAGATTTTTCTTAGCATGTAGCTTGTTGATGTGATTTTTTTTTTTTTTAAAATTTATTTTTATTTTTTAACCCCTGCTCCCCTCTCCGACCTTAAGTTGACTTCTAAAGCTGTGCATGTTTTCTGTGCACAGTTTGGATAATTAAAAATAGCTGCTCGCGGCGCTTGGCTTCTGTGCAGCCTTTTATCAATAGTGCCTCTGAGAATACCTTGTGTTTGCATGAATGGTTTTAAATAGAGTGGTGAGAACTGCATGGAACAAATCAAACAGGCCTCTTTCACAGCAATCTTTTTTTTTTTTTTTTTCTTTTTTTTACTTTGAAATGCCTAGAAATAATCTTTAAACTGAAAACAGAACATGCCAATATTTAGAGTGTAATGAATTCTTGCTAATCTTGTTTTCTAATCATTATTAGTTTTTCTTACTGATGGAAAATTCACAGAAATTAGTCATCATTTTAGGAGTGGCACAGGACATGGAGGACCTGTCACAGCAGGTCTGCCACAGGGGCCCATCCTCCTCATTCTGGCCTCTTGTTGTCCACAAAAATCAGGTTCATTACCTGGTGTGCAACAAGCCAATAACGACACGCTCGAGAAAGACACTGATTATTTCAGAGCTGTGGAAGGCTGGGTCATCGGTGGAGTGCCATTAGCAAAATGTTTTACTATTTATACATTTCAGCAAGCAAAGGAATTAATGTTCATTGCCTATAAGGTTCTCTTACTAATTAGTATTCAGTTTTCTGTTATGGTTAATGGTTCTCTTGCTTCTCATGCTGATTAGTCTGCAGGCTCGCTCTTTCTCTTCTTTTGGGCTGGTGGGTTTCTTGGGTCTGTGGTTTGGGATCTGCCCCTGCCGGAATTACCTGCTGCCCACTCAGGGCTCAGTCAGCACAGTTGCAGGGCTGTCTTTATTAGTTTCTTCCTTCTCTTGGGAGTTCTGCCAAATGTCCTGGTGGCAATTCTGCATTCTCTGTGTCCACTATCAGTAGCACATCCTTCTCCCCAAGCTTTGTTAACCTCCCCCCAGCTCTGAGATCACTGATGCATGTCCAGCTTAAACCTTAACAAGGCAATTCTACCAGTAAGTAATTTGTTTTTCTAACACCTGGACATCACTTAGGGCTTGTTGGCTGCTCTCTCTTCAACAGATTAAATCTCCTTCTTGTTGATTAGGCTTGAAAGTACACAAAGACCAAACATTAAAGAGCACCCTTTCTTAAGAAAATTTTACATATTCCACATTTTGCAACACTGTGAAGAACCCAGTATGGTGGGATTAAGGGGGTGGTGCCAAAGCCAGTTAAAAAACTAGCAGTGAAAGTTGGTACCTAATCTCCTTCAGTGATTATCTGGAGCTCTCAAACTGGACACATTGTATCCCATTAAAACTACAATCCCATTTAAAAAAACAAACAAGCAAAATTGTGAATGCACCTATGGTCAAAGTAGTTGCCCAGTTTCTTTTCTCCCTTTCCACAGAAACCTCCTCCTTTGTCTCAGCCCAAATCTCAGAGAGGCGTGGTCATGTTTTCTACTGGAAATCCATTTACAATCTTTCACTGATTTATTTGTGACTCTTCAGCTTCTTAGTCTGCCATGATCCATCTCGTAGGAACATGCAGAGTGCCTAATTTCCTTTTTTTTTCCTGTGCTATTTACTTCATCTAAACACTTTCCCATCACCTCCTCTTCACCTCCTCTCTGTGTTAAACACTTCAGGATCACTGGAGGAAATAGGAAGATATAGGAATTGTCTGTGAACCTAAATTTTCAAAGCCTTTGTTTTGGTACATTTCACAAGTGATGCATTCACTGAAATAAGGGTGGGTAGATGTGCAGGAAAGAGGTTCTCCTTATTTACACACAGATTTTGGAACATACTGAGTCTTGTATGTTATTTCTCAGAAGAAGATCCCTTATAGGTCTCAGTATCTTATTTTTTAAAGGAAAAAAAAGAAAAAGCCAGGGGAGGCTGTTTTGAGCATGCAGGACGTTGCATGAACATGGGAGTTTTGTTTGTTTGTTACTAAACAGAAATAGCTTCCCAATAGAAGTGGAATAGAAGTGTTGTGTTGTAATCATGGCTAAATCTGCAAGTGCAAGCTTGTCCAGTACTGACTTTCTAGGAAGCTTCTGACCTGAAGAGCTGGAAGTGAAAGGTGGTGCTTTTTCTTTAAGCATGTACACACACTGAGAAATAAAGAACAGAACTGGGGGTGAGGGGGGGAGTGCCTTTGTATGACAGGTAATTAATGTTTTGTGTTACTGCAATATTGATTTTTTCATCATTGACTGACTTGGTGATGTCTGAGCCATTGATGTTTTGAGTCCTGGAGATGTAAGTGAGGAACATGGTAGGTTTGATACTGTCCTTTTCATCATCTTGATAATGGTTTAATTGGTGAACTTGGTGAATTTCTGATGCTGACTTTGTTGACTTTAGGAGAGAAAATAATGTCCATGATTGGAAGTGTGTGGAATGACTGTGGGAGCATTGCTAGGGAAGCATGAAAGGGAGAGAAATAATGAACCCATAATGTCTGGGTGGTGGTTTTGCTCCATTTTTCTTCCTTGTCGCCTATTCTGCAGTCACACTGAGGAGAAGTGACATGGGAATTGGGTTATGGGTGAACAGCTGCAGAAGTAAGTTCGCAAGGAAGGTAAAATCTTCTGGTGTGTGACAAGTGCACGTGAGGATGTGAAAGTTTGCTTCCTGGAGAAGAGCTCATAGAACACAACCACTGATAGTGGGGCTTCCTTTTGGAAGCATCAGCTTCCCATTCCTGCCTTACATCCAAGAGCAGACAGTTTCAGGATGCCCCAGTGCTGACCCTTGTGTTGATCAGTAGCTGTCAGTCTGGTGTGGGTATGGTTTTCAGTGTCAGCCTTTGTGGCTTCACTCGCTTCTCTTGAATTTCAGTGGGAATCCAATATATAATCCAGGCCTACAACCTGCGAGGTGCTGACAGGGGAGCAGTGCCCAGCTCTTCTCATGCTCTGACTGGCAGTATATAAGAAGCTAAATGAATATTAATGTTTTCCTGTCGACTGGCAGCTTGGTTTACTTGCCTCTTTCATCTTCTGCAGTGAAGTATGTGCTTTCTGGCTGGGTCATTAATAAAACAGCTAGTGGGTGATTTATTTCACCCAAAGTACTAGTTGGCCGTTGTGTCTCCAGTGTCAGCAGTGAATGGCTTTTCTGCTGTTGTCATGGTCTCCCCCTTGGTAATCACAGGGATTCAGGAGAATGCAAAGGACCAGTAGCCTGGGGAACTTGCTCACCACAAGTCTTGCTGCTATTGTGCTCTTTGTGAAGTTTTCAACTGAACACGAATCCCCTTTTCCTGGGAGACACCAGGACCTCCTGGGCCTCTCGGTAAGAATGCAGGGCCCCTGTCACATCCCCTGTGGTGCAGGGCAGATGAGACTGCTGGAGCCAGCACAAAAGAATATATATATTTTCCAGACTGGTGACAATGGATGCTGTCTGTCCTCCTTCCTGGTCTGGAGGTTGTTTTACCGGCCATCTCTGTGTGTCTGAGGTCTTCCTGCTTCCAAGTCTTGCCTTTGTTCAGGCTGTCAAGGAAGAAAACTCTGATTACCTGTCAGTCCTAGGCAATATATTATCTAGAGTAACAAAGTTGCTCTATAATCTCAATTAAGTGTGAACTAAACAAATTTTGATGCAGTGAGCAGAAGAACATGGTCACCTACTCTGAATATAGGATCTATTCCGGGAATCCTATAGGATCTCTAGGATCTTTATATATAAAGTTTATTCCTCCAGAGAGTGTCAGAAATGGGCTCAAGTTAATTGTTCTGGATGTGGACCACTGTTCATTTCAGTTACCAGAATAATTTCATTCAAAGCTAAGTAGTTCAGCAGTGAACTATGATGTGGCAAAAAGTGTCCTGGAATATCAGGGCACAAAAAGTTCTCAAACAGATCAGGAGTCTAACATAGGTAGCTTAGACCAGGAAACTGAACGGGATCCTTTCCCCTGCTAATTCTGGGATATAATAATCTTTACCACTTGTTGTCAGCCGTTAAAAATTGGGAACAAGTCCTGGCTCTAGGACATTCATTCCCTCTCCTCTGGTTTGAGTGGAAGCTGCACGTGCATGTGCTGAACTTGCCAGAACACTCGTGCAAATTCTTGCTGGTGGATGTGCTGTTTCAAGCAGGTGATCACAGGTCTGATGAGGCAAGTGTATAAAAGGCAAGTGTATACTCTCAATGGCTTCTGCACAATGTGCATTTCCTGACATGCAGGTGAGTTTTTCTTTTTTCTCCTTACTCTTTTTCATCTCCTGATTTTTTTTTTTCCCAGGCACATTTCTGGCATCTGCTGTCAAAAAATTTGCCCCTTCATTAAGATGGCAACTTGAAAAGACACTGAAAAGCTGAAATAACCATTTCAGCTGGTATAAGCAATTACAGATATTTCCAGACAGCAAAACGACAACCTCAGTGAAGCTTGGACAGTTGCTACGTAGATGTTAATCAGGAGGGACACAGGCAGATTCCTGCGAGTTATTAAAAATGCAATAATGTTTCTGAAGCCCTGATATGCCCTGATGAACCGGGGAACAGATTTTGCCTGTCCCGAGCTCTCTTATGTGGTGCAGTGGGGTAAGAACTGAGCAGCCCTCTCTGTTGCCTTTCATCATTGGGAACATCTTTTCAGCTCTGGATTTGCGAGGCTGTTTCTTTGTGCTGCCGTTCGCCCTCCCACCCTCCCGCTTTGTTTGCTTGACAAGGAGAAAAGGCACAAAGTGAAGCACCCAGCCCCATTTCCATAAGCTTACACAAACTAATTCTTTCTTTGCCTTTCTACCCCAGACAGGGTGCTTATAATTAGTCATCCCTGCTGTGGTTGAAGCGGAGTTTTTAGAAGAAAGCTTTGGTGGTTTCTTACCAGCAAGAGCAAGAGCTCAAAATAAAACTCACGCAGTTCATCATTAATTTGGGGAATACTTGTTAGCCTCATAATCCAGGCAAATAATTTCCTTCAGCCATGTTTGTTAGCAATACTGGAGCGGGGACCTAGTGGTACTTTTCCCTATCATGCTGAGATCAGACAGTGCTGGCAGCATTTGGTGTTTTGAAGCTGAATGCAGAATTAAAAGCTTCTTAAAAAAGCAGGCTATTAAAGTGGCACTGAGAAAACTTGTTACAGTGCTTAGTGCTTGGGTGGGATCATCTGAGCGTCTGCTTTTAATTAAAAGTGGACCCTCTTTGCAGAGTGCAGGCCTGGATTGAGAAGGGCCGTTTTTGTGTGTATTTTAAGTCTTCCTGAAACTGGCAGTATTGAGCTCTTGGGTTTCGGCCAGCGAGCAGTTCTAGTGTTGGGAGAAGAAAGAGAAGTGGTGAAATAAAACTTAAAAGGAAATTTTAAGTCTTCCATAAGAAGCCTCGAGTGTAAATGGAGTTGCAGATTGTTCCTGGTAAGAATTTTAGAGGATCTGTTTGGTGGTAAGATGTGAAATACATGATTATTAATCTTTTAGTCTAAGTGATAAGGAGAAGTTATTTCTGTCACTGTTCTTAATACTTGCTCGGTTGTTATCCTGTCCTGTAAGGAGCTAAAATGTTACCTACCCTTCTCTAACCCTGTAAAGCTTATTCCTTTGTTCTTCTTTAGTAGAAAAGGAATGAAAAAGTACACTGAAAAGCACAGACCCTGGCTATGAGAGTCATGTTGTGTTGGAGCAGCTAAAGGGACGAATCCGTGTAAGTAATTTGGTTTAATCCAGGGTGTACAAAGCTGAGCTCCAGATTCAGTTCAGATGTATGTGAGTTCAGGACTTCTTCACACATTGCAGGAGCAACCAGCATCTTACCATGCCAATTGCTTGTGCAAAATTTAGGCTCTCACTGCTGTTTTTGCCGTGCAATAGAATCTTAGAACTGTTGATTCCCATTTAATAGGTGCAATATGAACACCCATTCATTGAATCTGCCTTTGGTGGGTTTTGTGATCACTGACAAGTTTTGTTATTTCCTGCTGTAAACATGAAATTGCGCCTTTAAGTTCCATTTATTATTTTCTGGAAAATCAGTTCTTTCTGGGAACTTACACCACTGCCTGATTGAGAAGTGGTTCAGAATGACTTGGTCATTCTGCTGGGGAGGAACAAGGGTATAAAAAAGGATTTGACTTTCTTAAGCAGCAGAGACACAGAATTTGAAAGGTAACCAGCCTGCACCCAGTATTATTTAGTTTTTATTGAAGTAACTGAAATTGTCTTTTAAAGTCAGCCCACTACACAACAGATTTACCACTTAACTGAGTTTTAATTGACCCCTTTATTATTACAATGATGGGAATAATGCTCTGGTAGATGTATTTTCCAGTTCCTGACTTCGGTAATAAAAAAACGGCCTTAGAATGCAAAAGAGAGAGAAACCCAGTTTTGTGGAAATAGGCCATCCTTCCATTTTAAAGATGACAGGGTCTTCTTTTAACCTTGGATGGCACTCCCTAACTTGTTTCCTGTCTTTTCTTCATTGTGCTGGCTCCTTGCCTTGAAGAGGGGATGGCTTTTTAATACAGCCACTAAATTCCACCACCTCACAATCTTTCAATCCAATTACTATGGTACATTAGCTCCTGACTCTCTCCCTCTCCAGCTATAGCACTTTTGAATCAAGTGTTTGTTTTTCATTGCAAGTTTTTTGATAGAATCAAAGGATTTTCTCCCTTTTTTCTTATGCCTCAGCTCGCATTGTCAGTGGGGCTCTCAAATGTTAATGATACTGGTTTTACATAAAGCATCAGCTCAGCACTGGCTGCTGTGCTTTGCAAGATAAAGCTTGTTGTAAAGCTGAGCTTGGAGACAAAGCAAAGGTTCACATTCCACAGCTGCAAACATGGCTGGAAAAGGGTTAATCCTAGCTGGTGTTAGTGCTGTCCAAAAGAACAACCCATCCCCTTCCCTCCCCTGAGAACTGGAGTATTAGTTCAGTACAAGACTTTGTATCATACTCATCTGTTTGAGGACAAAGCAGAAAATGGGAAACATAATTGTTAAATCTAAGGAATGTGCCATAAATTCTGAGAGAAACAATATTCTTGTCTGGAAAGGGTAACAGTCATTTATTCTAGAAATTACAGTTTTGAAATAGTTGTGCTTGGGGTGATACAGCTCATGGATGAGCAAAAGATATTTATTAGCAATTATCATGGGATTTGTTTTTGAATTCTTACCCTGCAGGGTGTTGCCCTCAGCACAGGGCGTGATTTGACTCACAGCACTTTGTTCAGGCTCTGGGAAGGGCTTGGCCTGTGGGTTACACTGATCCTCCAGAGCCTGGCTGGCTCCTGGCATCCCCTCAGGTGAGGGCTGCCCTGCCCTGTGCCATCCAGAAACCCAGTGTGCTGCCAGGAACCCCCACAGTGCCAGCTGGTGTGGGCCTTGCACAGCTGGGGGGTACTTGGTCTTCTCCTTTCCCTCCTTCCCCTGCTCCTGAGGGCACTCCACAGCCATTCCCATAGTGCACACCAGCCCCAAAATTACTGAGCTGTGCTCGAATGTGTCCAGTTTGGACATGTAACTCTTGTTTTCTGTGACTTGTTCTAGTTTACTCTGTGAAGTTTGGCAGAGAAAACTTGTCACTTGTGAAAAACTGCAGTACCTACCCTGGTGTTCCTTATAGTGCACAACATGGTTTGTGTTTAAGTGGACAGATTTTTGCCTCCAAAGTACCTTGCTTTATGCTACTTCCAAATGAGAACTTCATTTCTAAGCCAGTTTCTGCTGCAATTTATACTGAAGAGTCTTGGAAGTAGCTGGGGCTGGATGCACTGTGAATACATTAAAGAAAATCCTGTGTTTGTGCTCCATTCCCTGGTATAGGAATTGAGCATCTGTTTTGACTGGCAAGTGTCCCTCAGCTGTATTCACACATACAACATCACATGGGAGTTTGTGGACAAATGAGATGCATACGTACAAGATCTCTTGTACATTCAAAAATGTGCAAATGCCTTTACTGCTGGTAATAGAACTGAACAAAATGTGCCAAAAGACAGGGAATAAATTCCAGGTATGATAGCTTTTTATCATAAACAGTATGTCAAATTTATACCCCGCTGACAGTAAATTGAAAGTTTTGAAAACCTCTTTTGTTATAAAAGTCTAATGGGGGGATTAAATACTAAGTGAAAGGAAAATAACTTGACATACAGGCAGAGCAGAGTTGGGGTGGCTACCTGGTGCTGCTACATCCAGTTAGTGTGGCTTAGCCAAGGACATTGAGTCACATTGTACATGCCCACTTTGAGCTTTCCTTCTCCCCACCTGTGGAGCCTGTAAGCTTGTGTGACTGATCATCTGCAGGCAGGTGATCCCAGCTGGGCGTGCAGGTATCTGTTGAGGTGCCCCTGCAGGTGGCCTGTCCCCGTGGAAGGTACCAGGGAGCACTGGGGCTCAGAGGAGCTTGTCTCTCAGGCCCTCCTACCTTTGAAACCCTTCATGGATTATACCATTAAAAATGTAATGGGAATAAACAATCTTCTGAACCACACTATGTGCTTGAATCACTAAGCATTAAATAAATACTAAGAATGTCTAGAAACATCTGTGGAAAAATTGCATGAAGTTGATATTTATGTTCTAAATATACTGCAATAGTTTCAGGAAAATATTTAAAAAGAGTTAATTCCAAACTAAAGAAGTTCTAAAGAAGATTGTATTTAGCAAAATAAACCTCAAACTTCAAGTATAGCAAAATGCAAATTTGAGGGAACTCCGCAATACTATTCCAAGGCCTTGGGTAGAATTTAATTTCCAGTCCTTATAGCCAGTTAATGGATGAAATACAGCCAGAATTTTCCACACTTCTAGCATTCCCTGTTTTTAGCAGCATGCTGCTGCTTTGTTGGATGAGCTCAGGTGTGCTGGGAACTCACTGCTTAGGAGCAGCCTGCCCGAGCAGCTCCCTGAGCTGGTCATATCTCTGTGCTGTCTTTTGCTCCACAGCTGCATCACAGCTGGGTTTGGGGTTTTCTCAAGGCAACAGGCCACGTTTCATTTGTGTAGGGAAGCAAGCTTTATGTACACACTGGATGAATCTAGGAGTGAATCACAGGAAAACCAAGCCCTTCTAAATTTTACATGGAAACATGGCACTTACTGATCATCAACCATCTCACTGTTACTTCAGGTTTTTTAGTATATTTATGGTGTGCATTAAATTCCCATTTAAGCTTAGCTTTGTGTTCTACTCATTCACTAGAATTAAAAGGTTGTATTGCTTCAAATATTGATGACAAAGCTCTTTCTTCCCTTTATGAGGGAGAAGACTATCCATATATATACACACACATGCACCTATACCAATTATCTAATCAGTCTATTTTCAGAGTGATTCTGAACATGTGTTTTTCCTTTATTTTCATTTAGCTTGTGTTTTCTTCTGAGTCCTTATTGCCATCATCACTATTTTGATGTTTCTAAGAATGGTTATAAAGAAAATGGCAACAGCACACCAATCATTGAATTATCTTTTTTAAAAGAACTGTAAAAAAAAAAAAGACAAACAAGTGAACATTCCCTCATTAAGTATGTTTTGCAGATTTTTCCAGTTTTTAAGACCATGTCAGCTCCATCAGTTTCTCCAGCAGAACTGGGAATTGGATGCACACTGTTGTTTGTAATATACTACTTAATCTTATTCTGTGCTTAAAATATTAAGAGGGAGCTCTTATACTAAGGCTCTCAACATTGCTAATGTGGAATTTGGAACAGTTGTTGACAGCAAAGAGAACATTGCAGAGTTTTCCCAATTTTAGATAAGACCGTGAAGGGCAGTGTGCTTAAAATAATAGGAAGCAAAGGCAGATACGTGTTGGAGAGAAACCAGCTCTTTAGACAGGATTTTCTGCCACACTTCGCAGTCCAGAGAAGATTGGAGGGTCTGCACAAGTGTCTCACCTGTTCTGTGTCATGCTAACATTTCTGTACCTCAGGGCATGAGACTGTAATCTTTGGAAACACACAGGAAAGAAAACTTAAGTGGATGCATCACTGTGCAGTTGTCTTTATAATTTATGCCCTTTTCTTGCTTCAGCTCTGGTGGTGATGAGGAGCTAAATCCCATTTTGCTGCTCCTGCCTCTTTTGGGGTGACCCAAATTGCCAGGAGTGCCTCGTGAATGCCATGTGGATGCTTTCAGAGCCCTTGGTTAGCCAGGTCTTATCCCAGCTGGACAGTGTTATTTTTCTTTCTCTGCTCATCAGGGCACCTACCAGGAGTGATTTTATATGATTAGCATTAACTAGCAGTATGTGTGCCTGGCCAGTGTGTGAATACAAATGGGTAACAGGTGGCTAAGGGGCAGACAGGTGTGTTTAATAAGGCTGATCAGGGGGAGAGGGTGGAGAGAGGAAAAGGAGCTCCCAGGCACAGGAGGCTCCTCGTGGAGCCTGAGAAGCCACAGAGTCAGGTAAGCTGGGGAGGGATGGAAGAGCCAAATGGAGCTAAGATAGGGGGGTGGCTTCTCCTTGGTTATGAGCAAATGGAAGAGGGAACAGATGGCTCCAAATTGTATAGCCCCCTGATGCTCTTGCTTTTCTGGGATCAAACTGTGATTGACTTTTTGTTTGAAGGTAGAACTGGGGCTTTAACCATAGATGCAAAGAAAATCAGATCCTTAAAAAAGAAACCCAGAATTTTGGTAATTCCTGAAAAGGAGGTGGTTTGTGGTGTACACCTTTGTTACAAGAGTGGGTTATGAACAGTTGTGAGCCTTTTCTGATGGGTCATCACGTTTAAAAGACACCAGTCTATTCAAGATCCCCAAACAGGTGTTTTTATTCTTTTCTGTGTAGTAAATTATGAACATTTTTAGGAGAGACCATGCTGAATCATGAGAGAGTAAAGGTGCCTCCCAGGCTGTACCTGCCAAGCAATTAGAAGAGCTGGAAAAATAACTTGTATGAAATCTGTGGGGAGTGAGATCCTGGCAGGACAGTCCCTCCTTGGTCCCCAGTGCATCCTGTGGTCTGTCTTCTCTGTGTGCTGCTCCTTTCTCTTAACCAGAAGGACAGTTTGTAGCAACTAGATGGTTTCCTGGCAGCCCATTAGGCAGAAGGACTTTTTTGCTGAAGTTCCAAGAACATCCTGCATGATGCATTGCTCTCTGTGGACACTGCAAAACTCCTGCTCTAAAAAGCTTTTAATATGGGGAAACTACTAGAAAAAATGAATAGCTTGCAGTAAGACTCTGGAATGCTCCTAGATTTTATACAGCTTCTCAAATGTTTTTGCATATTCAGCAGAATGATTTTTCAGTTTCAGGCTTCCCACCATCCCCCAGTCTCATTTTACTGTGTGAATTTGGAGGCTGTGGAGGTCTTGGAAGCTGTGTCCTTTTCTTTGGGGTATCATTGCCTTTTATAAGTGCTTCAAAACATGCCAATAACTACTGAATTTGGCTTAAAAAATTATGAAAAGGTGCCTGGTTTTCTTTTATTCAATTATTATTTTCTTTTCTTTCATTTCCTATCTTACCTTCTCTGGCCAGATCTTTTTCTCTACATTCCATATACTATGCTCCTCTGAAATATGTTTAATTCAGTTGAGTCTCTTTTTTTGATGTGTTTTGCCAAGGGTTAGTCAAGCCAAGAGGCTTTTATTTGTCGAGGAAGAACAAGCCATGGAGTTCCAGACCCTGCTGGTTTAAATGTGCTTGGCTGAAGGGCATGAAAGCCTTGCTGCTGTGCAGGCAGCTGTGGTTGTTTGCAGCTGCACAGACACGTGGATGTGCGAGTTCTGAACCCCCCAGCCTGTGAGACAATCCTGGGATAAGTTGGCACTTGGGATAAGATCAACTGGGGTGTTGCTTTAGGGTGGGCAGAGTCTGACAGTGTGTTGCAGACTGTATTTGTGGCCTGTTTGCAGGCCTGCTGGTCTCCCTTAAGTATCCTTTCCCTGGGCTGTCTTGCTCTGTTGACCCTTTAGGGAGGGTAAACACACATCCCTCATGAGAAACACTGAGGGAATTTCATGTCCTTGTTCACCAGCTCCTGCCTCTGGAGATGGCAGCAGCTTTCTGGGCATCCTGAGGGTGCAGCCTGGGGTTGGACTGTTTTGGCTGACCCGAGTTACTGGAGTGGGATAATGATGGATTTAGAAGAGCATGAGAGGACAGGAAGTGTAGCTCAGTGCCAAGTTAGGAGCAGACCCTTGGTTTCAGGTTGTGGGGTCCATCACAGTGCATCGGTGACAGATGGAGTGATGGGAGTTGGCTGTGTTGGGAGACTGGTTGGCAACCAGGCAGCAATCTGAGGAGGCAGACCCAGCAAGACAGGAGCTGGGGAGAGGGCAGTCCGTGTTGGAGAGGAGGGGCAGGGTGTCTGCAGCTGTAGTTACGCATTTTCCACCTTCTAATGGAGTTCCTTGAAAATGAGAAAAATCGCATTTGTGGTACTGTGCATTTGGGACAAGGCTTGACCAAAATGTGAAAGAACCTTGGAAATATTACGAGCCTCTGAAGGCCTAAGGGAACCTGCTTGCTGTTGCATTTCTGGGACTGAGTCACTGTGGGGTTGTGGGAGCAGTTTATCCCAGCACAGTGTGGCCAGGTGAAGGCAGTGATGGTTTGGAGTGCCTGGTGTCAGTGTCTCAAGCAGTGACCTACAGAGAGCTGTCTCATAGTGAGGGCACAGGAGGAGAATCCACCATGGCAGCTGGGAAAAAACCTGCAGAACAAGGCAAGTGTGCTGTGAGCAAACCCAGCAGTAGCTGCTGCCCTGAATGCCTAATGCTTTTCACCTCGATTTAAAGGATTCCCATGGCTTGTGAGAAGGGTGCTAATGACCTTTCCCTCTTCCTCTGTTTGTGGCAGGCATTTGAAATCCAACAGGAAGAAAGCCTGCAGACCAAGAAAGTCTGACTATAAAATCCTTTTCAGGTTTTGTTGAGATAAAAATTGTATTTTCCTTTTGTTGGATTGTTTTATAAGAATAGCAGGATGTTTCTAAAATGCTGGCCTATGTTACTGCCAAAGGAAAAAAACCAAAACATATGCAAGAATGTCTGTGTGCTTGTGAACACTGCTTGAAATTACATATTCTTCTATTCTGGGATTATGTTCATCAATTATATGATGTGTCTTAATCTTCCTCATAAGATTCCTGTGTTCCCTGATGAATGTGTTGGACACCTATGAGGGCAGGACTAAGGCTGTAAGACACTTTCTTAGGCTTGACATACACCATAACTTTTTAAAACATATATTGTGTAGATAATGCACTGTGTGCTATTCATGGCAACACAAATATTTCAAGATTATGCCTGGAGCAATGACAGCAGGGAGAGTTAAAAGAACTTGCAGATTGTAATATGCAAAGGTAGATCAAAGTCTTATCTGTTACACCGGGGGAAAGGCTCATTGCTGGCACAGAGTGCTGAAAATAAAGGGGCAAGATCAGGGTAGACCCTGATATCCCTTGCAATTGGCACTGGGACAGCATCATGGGCAAAATGGAAAGGTCACTGGAACAACAAAATGGGCAAAATCTCCACTGCTGGTGACAGATCTGGAAGATGCTGATGGGTTAGGAAGAAGCCTGTGGTCAGATGTAACAGCTACAGGTGCTTTATCTTCCACTTCGATTCAGCTTTACATGAATTAATAATTATCAAGCAACTGCTTCTCTCAGTGATGAGGATCTACAATGTGACTTCATCAGTCTAAGAGAAAGCAGTACATGGCTCATTTTTGGAGACCAGCTCATCTTTCACTAGTATTCTCTGGGTGGACAGAAGTTCTGTTCTCTCTGGCATAAAATCTGCATGTAGGAAACAGAGGACATGAGGATCTGAGTAGGTATCTCTTTCTCCATTCTCCTGTGCAGGCTTCAGGCACAGTAAAAGCTACAGCTGGGTAGAAGAAAATGCTCTTAGTTTCCATACTACAAAGTCTTTGGTATAGTGTTGAACGCTATAAAAATAAACTTGAACAAATATATGCTCTTCTAACTGTCAAAAATCACAAAAACATGCACAAAGTTTGATGAGCAGTTGTCTAGGAATTGTAAATATATTCCTAAGAAACTGGGTTTGACAGACAGGGGAGGACATGCAAGCTGCAGGATTTCAGCAGTTTTGAAATCTCATTTTCATTCCTGGACTCTCCATCTTCTTTTGTGTGCACATGCACAAATACCCATGAAGGCAGTGTTCTCAGTGCAAACTAGTTTCCTGACTTTGATGGCTTAGAAGCCTAAAATGGTGCTGTTTGCATTTCAAACAGTGTTGGGTTTGCTGTAGTGGAGGGGTGCCCTAAGCAGCAGTGTTTCCAGAGGGGTGGCTCTTGACTCCTGGCTCTGGAAGTGGCACCTTTTTGAGGTACCGTAGAGTTTGGCCAGAGAAGGGGCAGATTGTATTTTAAAAAGTCAATTGCAGTCTTTTTTTTTTTTTTGAGTAAGTATTCAGGAAGAACTCTTTTGGTAAACTTTCAAGTGCAGATTGCTTCCCAGAACCTTATTTTCCTTCTCCACTAATTGCTTTAGGCTCCTGCTAGCAACTGCTCATCCCTTGCATATGGAAGGGCAGTTGTGGGCAGGGGGGCAGCCTTGGTAGGTATCTCAGCCAGCCCCCCCCTGCCATGCAGCTCTGCAGAAGGATGGGAGGGGACCCCACTGGGAAGCTCCATGGGGCACAGGCGGTGCTTTGGTCTCCAATTCAGGGGATTAATACCATTTTCTGCTTCTTGGACACTGCAGCCAGTTGGCCTGGCGCTCATATTCAGTTTGCCCACTTCTCGAGTGCACTTACTTGTGTAAATCTGCTCAAGCGTTTAAGTCTGAAAGAGCAAACAAACAGGGGAATGAACAGACGGCTCTGCTGGCTCTGGAGGGGTCGCTTGCTTCTCTTCCCTTGTTTCCCTGAGTGTGGCCCCGTGCAGTCCACACAATGCTGTCTGTCAGCTCTCTTTTCCTGCAGGAGGCTTTGCTGTGAAGTGTAAAGCGCCGTCTGTGCACCCAGAGCCTTTGCTCCTTTAGAAATTCCCGTTGGAAGCTGGACACGTGCTCCTTCCTCTTCCTCCCCGTCGGTTCCCCTGCTGCTGCCTCTCTGTGCCCCAGGGCCGGGATGGAGTGAGCCCCAGCTCTGCCAGGAGGAGCCGCCTCGGCACAGGGGCTGCCCACAAGCAAAGAGAGGGAGGTGTGTTTGCGGGGAGAGCTTGTGTGCTCCCTGCAGAATGGCACGTGGGGTTTTACTGGGGGAGGGTGGAAACCTTTGGCTGTGGATCTTCAAACTCTGTGACTTATCCCAGAGCTGAGGGACCTGTCAGTAGGGTGGTGAGGACTGGCCTGCTTCACATGCTGGCCATACCACAGGGCTGTTCATCTCTTGCCATCTAATAGGTTTTCTGCCACACCAGTGCCTGTGCTGGGCAGTTGTAGGTTGTGGCCTGGTTTGATATGTGCACTTAGTACTGAAGAAATTTGACCATTTTTGAGATTTGCAGATTATTTTTCCGTTCTTTATTACTTCTGTAAAATTGTAATGGTTTTGTTAATCCTTTGCTGCTCACCCAGGGAGTCTTACATTATTTGGTCTATGATGCTGTTTGCAGGGGTTCCTTGAAACACCCTTCTCTTGGAGAGAGATCTTGTGCTAGGTCTTGGCATATGCAGTATTTCACCTGCTGCATTTTGACACAGACTTTGTGGATTACCCTGCCTGCTTTGTCATTTGTATCATCCTAACCTTCCTACCCTTCCATCTTGCACTCCTGATTTGAGTAAGTTGGACAAAGCAAACTTTCTGGACAAATTCAGGTCAGAGTTTCAGGCTGTATTTCTCATGGGTAATTTAATTTTGCCTATTTTAAATTTCCATGTAACCACTTCAGACATGACATTTATTCCAGTCTTTAACTCATCTGTGGCAATATTGGTACTTTTTTAAGGGGTTGCCCTGGTCTATCCTTGAGTATCTGGTGCTATAAAGGTTTAAGGAAGTGACTTAGTGCAGAATTGATCTTGACAGTGTATTCTGAATGGAAGGAAAACTGCAGTGACTGAAGTTCTGGGTTCTTGTTAAGCAAAGGAGTGTCATTGTGCAAAAAGAAAAAGTATCTGAAATCTGTCACATGTTTTCATAGTAATTTGTAACTAAGCCTGGTTCACTCAGTTTAGTGCTATATATAATGTATTTGGGGCATTTGGTCACAGTCTCCCAGGAGGAAGGTGGTTTGTGTTCCTTGGTGCCAGATGTGTCAGGGACCCTCAGGCAGTGGTCTGAGACAGGGAATTGGGCAGGTTCTGGATGCTTCTATATATGAGGGTCTGATTCCTCTGTCTCTGCTGCTCCTGCAAGTATCTGGTTTGGTGTGCCATCCATTTCAGCTTGTGCTTCCCTAAGCTGACTGACTCATTTAAAAGCCAATGCTTTGTTGGAAAGCCAGTTCTCCAGGCTTTTTGCAATGAATTAAGTTTCAAACGCTGATGGTTTTTGCTTTTTTGATTGAGCTATGATGTTAGTTTTTTCAGTGGAAGTTTTGTACAGAAGTGGCTCTCAAACTTCTGTGCCTGTGTCCTCATTCTCTGCTGCAAACTGTTCTACTGCAGCTGATTTTCATCTGACTTGTGATCCCACCTGGGATTCTTGTCCCTGTTCGGGAGCCACTAGCCCAGACACTCAGTGTATTGCTTTCTGCAGGCTCCAGCAGGAGCTGCTGCTCCAATCCAGAAGGACATTCTTCTGGTGATATCCTTGCTTGAGGTGCAGAACGCTGGGCCAAAATAATTCCTGGCATGTTTGCATCAAAAACAGGGACCTACTTGCTACACTGTTGTTGATTTTAGTGTTTCTACAGAATGTTTGGCTGTAGTTTAAAATGTCAGCTCTAATCAAACATACAGATGTTCCCTGTTGATTATGTATAAGGTTTCCTACAAAAGGAGTTTGTATATAAATAATTGCAGTTTCTGCTCAAGTCCCCTGTGGTCTCCAGTGAAGATACAGCACAACTGATTCTCTTTACCTCCCGTTTCACCAAGGTAAGATGTTTTGTCTGGTGTATAAAAGGTGCTGTCAGACTCAGCCCTCTATCCAGGCAACGTGGCCTGCTGCTTTGCATTCATCCAGGTTTCTGTCCCTTGCTATTAAACAGATGTTTAAAATGTCACAGAACTCACCAGCCTGCGTTTTGCACAGTTCATGTATGGGTATTTCTGTGCCGCCTGGTGATGACCTGCTGCAGTGCTGGAGAGGAGGGAAAGTGGGGTGAAGGGCATGAGACATAAGGTCACCCTGCAGGTGGATGGTCACTGGCACAGCAAGGGCACTGAGAGACTGTTGGTGGGAGCTGTGGGAGAACCCTGTAGAGTGAAGGGAGAGACTGTCCTCAAGGCACACTGACCCTGAGAACAGAGGCTTATCCTGTGAAAATTCACTGTGGGTAAGACATCCAGGTTGATGCATATATTGGGAGACACCAGGGAACGTTGTCACAGCAGCTTTATGGGACAGGATAGGAGGAGGAAAAAAAAAGGTGGAAGATCTTGGAACTACCACTGTGGTGATGGTTTTGTGTTACAGGAAATATTCTTCGTAAGCTCTTGTAGCTCTGCAGGGGTAACCAGAGTGGAGGGTTCTGGGACAGACAGGTGGTTCATTCAAGTCTAACCCTTTATCTCTTCCTGCTTGTCACTGCTGTGTGAAGGCTGGTGACTAGCTGCACCTCCTGTTCCAGAACAGGGAATTCCTTTGTGCCAATGCACTGCTTGAGTCATGTTCTCTTTTTCTCTATTTCAGAGTAGAATTTTACATCCCCAGTAAATGGGTTGCCAAATTCAAACTTGCAGTAAACAGAGGCTGGCTTTCTGGCTTAATTCTGGCATCTATTTTGCATCTTGATGTGCAGTATTCTAATCCCAGACTAGGCACTGGTTTCACTGTGCTGCAGAAGTGACCTAGAATAGTTGTCCTGCTCATCTCTGAGATACCTGGAACTGCATCATTGTGTGACTGGCCCTGAACTGTGTCTTTGGGTTGTCTGCCAAGGCTCTGCGTACCCCTTCTTTGACATTTGAGCTTCTCTCTTAATCATGTGTGCATCTTGGATTTCACTTGTGTAGAAATGTCCATGTCCTTCTGAGTTGGGGCACTTGGGACAAAAGTAAAAAGAAGGCAGGGTTAAGGCAGCTCAATTCATCTGCATTTCAGACCTGCTTCAAGTTCAGGCCTCTTTCCACCAGAGGAAGAGGGCTTGGTTACCCCAGTGCTATTCTGCACCTTCAATGGGTTTCTTTTGGGGCTGCTCTGAAACAGTATTCAAACATGAGCTCCCCCAGTACGTGCCAGTGCTCCTGGAATCCTCTCTGGCTTCAGCTGGCACGGAGGGGGAAGCGAGATGTGGAGCCCATTCCTGGGAGCCCTTAGGAAAAAAAATACTGTGCCTTGTAAAAACAAGTGATTTTACTTATTGCAATTGAGGAGTCAATTAACTGGCTAATTAAAGCAATTTCTCATTACATAATTGAATTCTGGTTCATCACCACTTCTGCTCTGCAAGGCTGCCCCAGAGAGCAGAGCCATTTCTGTATCGCAGGCAGAGCCATTCGCTCTCGGTGTTCAGAGCATCCAGAGCTGCCTGTGTGTCTGGAATAGGGAGGGCTGCTTACATGGGACTTCCCCCAGTGGCTTGTGGAAATAAACAATGGAGTGTCATCCAGATGGTTAAGAAAAAGGCAGTTTACTCAGACATGTTTCTAGTGCCAAAGATAAATGAAGAAAGGAGGTGATGAGTACTGGAGCACAAAACCCACAGGGTTTAGGATGCCCAGGGCTGTGGGATTCAAGGTTACTCTCTAGGATGTTAGATAGAATATCTCAAGTTCAAAGCATTTTGTTGGGTTTGGACTTACCAGCACTCATCAAATATACTCTTGAATCAGCTGAGAGGAGAGAGGGCTTCAAATTCTGGTAGCTTCCTCCTGTACAGAAAGATAAACTGAAGATGGATTTATTTTTTAACGAAGGATGAATTAGAAAAGCGTCAACGTACCAAAATGTTGTATGGTTATGGGAGGTATGTGGGGAAAAAATGTAAATTGTAGGAATTTGAAATACTTTAAGATCTACAGTATGAGGTTTTAGTGGGCATAGTTAAAACCATGGTGCCAGTCCTCGCCACCTGCAGGAGAGGAGAAAGGAGGGCCAGGTCTGTGATATTTGTTGCTGCTGAGTTGTGATTTGACAACAAGGGCCTGTGGCAGAGGTTTCTGAAGTTAGGATACAAAGGCTTCAAACCCAGAAGAAATTGGGTTTGGCAGTTGATGTGGACTCTGAAGACTGAATGAGACACAATTAAAAGAGCTGCATATAACGTGTTCAGCTCCCCTCACTGGGGATACCCAGTGACTCTGAATGCCCTGGTCATGTTGTGCCTTGGAAACAGGACTTGGGTGGAGCAGAAACCATCTTCTCATTTAAAGAGGACACTGGTTAAAATTAGCAGATGTTGTGGATTTAGTTACATTTCAGTATTTTAACTGAAGTCTCATTAGTGAACAAAGTACATGAAAGGAAATTATTGTGTTGGGGTTTTTGTTTGTTTGTTTGCATTGGGTTTTTTGCTACGTTGGGGTTTTTTAAATTAGTTTATTTTAAAAGTTCTTTTCAGACTACAAACCTGGGTTCCTACCTGTGTGTGAGACACCTTGTTCCCTGAGCCCTAATTCCTCTCTGAGAAATTGAATGCATTGCCTCTACATCGGAGAAGGGCTTTGGGGCACAGTCACTGGTGTTTGTGAACAATAACCTCTGATAGACATAAGTAGACTTATAAAACTCATGGGATATTATACTTTGAGAACTGCAGAATTTACTGGGAAGGGAAAAGTGAGGGAGTAGTTAAAAAAAAAATAAAATTAAATGACAACTGGGGCCTCCTGGCAATATTCAACATCTCTGTGATGAAGAGAAGAAGGAGAAGGGGGTAAGGGATGGCTTTGCACAGTGGAATATTTTTTTTTTCTATGCTTGGAATTTTGGTCCAAGTATAGAATGAAAGAAAGGGAAGCAGTGGAGCATGAAAGCTGGGGGAAGAAGAGGAAGATTAGGAGGAATGGAAATGCCTGTGTTCACCTATGTTGTGAGGGGGAAGGAGTGGGTGTAGTGCTGTGAAAGACTACTCTGTAAGTGGGAAAGAGCATTAGATTGTTAATGACTGAGCTATATTTGACAATATGTTGCCAAGAAGACAGCTAACAGAAGTTGGGAGATAACATCTGTGAGAAAAGCATACTTTAAAAGTGTTCAGCCAGAAGCTGGAATACAAAATGCCCTAGGATGTGTTGTAGGGAGCTGCCTGGCACTGGTGGAAACAGCTCACCCATAGAAACCGATCTTTCCTGGGCTCTGTTTAGATGGGGTTTGCTGTGTGGTGGGGTGTGAGGAGGTTTGATTTTGATTCTGTGGCTTGGGGGGTTTTTTTGCTCATTTATTTTCCCTCTGGCTGGATGGCTGGAGTGGAAAAAAAAAAAACCCCTAATATTTTACTTGTGACTGCCCCTGGTTGGTATCATGGCTCTGGTGGAGCTCAGTTCCCACCCTCGACCAGCAGCATCAGCTCCATATGTTCCTGATGCCACGGGTGAGATGGGCATTCCTGATTTAGCGCAGCTGGCAGATGCTGGTTTGTGCAGTGGCAGCTTTTCCCTCTCCTGATCAAGTTATTAGTGTCATTGTCATGAAGCACTCAACATCTTTCAGCCCTGAGGGAAGAGCAGCCCAGTTTGGAACAGAAACCGGTGCATCCTGACAGCGCTCATTGAAGCACCGTGGAGTTAAAGTGTACTCGTGTTCCTTGTCCCTTAGGAAGCAGCCTGATTCCCAGGCTGGCACTTCTGACATAACTCAATTATGGAATCATAAATAAACAGTTGACACAGGCCAGGGAACTTCAAAGCAATCAGTACAGTTGTAATAGGTTCTAGCTTGGTAAATAAAGCATGCTGATACAGTCTAAAGGATGCTTAGTTTTTATTCTTTCCCCTTTTGTCTTAGATCAAAGCTTCTTCCTTCAACAGCAGCCTGGCAACTCTCCCTAACCCCTTTCTTTCCCCCACGTCCCCTGCTGATCTCTTGGTACAATCATGGTTACCCATGGGATGGGTTTCTTTGCAGTGAGTCCTCCTTCTCCTAAGTTAATTGGATGCTGATACACAATTGCATGCAAAGTAGTTTTGGGAGAATGATTCTTGGTCAGCATTTTTTATATTTTTGATTTTTTTTAGTATTGAATTGACTTACATAGTGTGGCTCCTTGGGTATTGAGCATTGCTTTTACATTGTCATGGCACTGGCTCCAAGGAAAAGGTGCCTTTTGCTTGTGTCACAGTGCCAAACCTGTCACTGCCTCTGGGATGGCAAGGGGGGTGAAGGAGAGGGGAAAGCAGCAGGTGCAGGCAGGCTCCTGCTGTGAGCATTTAAATGCTGACCTGTCAGAAGCTGGGAATGTGTGACAGACAGTTTTCCTGTGACCTGGATCCTGAGAGCTTAAGGAAGGCTGAAACTTTCTTTTTTAAACATGTTGATATATTAATAAAAAGCCTCTTGTGTGTGTATGTTGGGAGAGTGGCAGGTTGTCCCATGGGATCTGTTTGAGAATCCCATGTGATGCCCAGGTGTTGAGGCACAAGACCAGGTAGGACTGTGCTGCCTCCTGTCCAGAGGAGGAAGTTGCCAGACTTATCTGAGAAGAAACCAAACAAAAACCTCCTCGTAAGTCCAAATAGACAGGGAAGGAGTCACTGGTGATGTTAACTTCCTAACAGCTGCATTTGCAATGAATCTTGTCAGCAAGACGAAGTAAAATCTCGAGTTTTAACAGAAAGTCCAATCTGAGGAGCTGGTATTTTTGGGTGTACTGAGACCTCCCTGTTTTGCCACAGGAGACCCATGTCAAAATAATGCAGAGCCTATGCCTGGGTCTCTGGCCCCAAATGGTTTGATAAATATTTTAGTGTTTTGCACATTTTGTTGCCAAAAATTCAGAGTCTAAAGCTGTCTTCCAGGGAAGGGGATCTTTATGCATGCTCATGTTTGATTCAAGCACTTGTTCTTACTGTGTGTGCTGCAAAAAAGGAAGGCTTTATAATCTATTCTCTACTCCATTAGCATCCTCCAAGGATGTCTCTGGTCACATCAGAGGCAATGTGCTCTCTCTGTCTTTTATATTATTGTTATTTGTTTCATTTAAAGTTTCGTTGTGAAATCACCTGTCACCCTCTGCAGAGACCTGTCAGGGCACTGTCTGTGTACCTGCCTCTGCCTGGCAATAACAAAGAAGTTTCTCTCTTGCAGGCTGCCTGTCTGCTTCCCCCTCAGCTGAGGCAGAAATGGTTTGCTGAATTTTTGTGGCCCATTTGGTGCTTGGCCTCTTTGCTTGTGCTGCCCTGTGAGGATGCCAATTAATGTTAATCTGAAGGTATAAGCTTCTCTATTAAGCCCTGGAGTAATGCCATCAGCTGGTCCCACATGGGTCACCAAGCAGCTGTCAAGCAATAATGTTTATTGCATTTTTACTTTGTATCCTTTACTTCATGATTGATCACCATGGCTTATATAAAGCTCACAAAATGGACAACATTTTAAACTATTGTGAAAGCCAGTAAGTGAAATGTGGGCATGAGAAGAGTTTCTAGCCAGCAGCTTTCATGCAGTCATTGACAATACAGAGGAAGGGGAGACAGTGAAACCCAGTGCAAATAAAGGTGTGTTTTGTTTAGATTTTAAACTTAGAAATTTTCTTTTTCGTGTAAGGATGTGATGTTCAGTAGCACACTTTAATTCATTATCTTACCCTTAGCGATGCTGTGTTTTCTGTCTGCCCTTGCACATCACCCCTGAACACCTCTTGGAATGGTGCTTGCCTGCCTAGGGAACCATAAGGTACTGTGTCACATTTATGGCTTATTTTTGTTTAACTAGTGAGGGGCACAGCTTGGACCTGGGGTTGGATAACTGATCCCACATCAAAAGTAAAGTTACCTTATTCATCCTGCGGTGCTTGGGCTCAGAACCTGGATAAAGGGAAAGCAGGGTTACCCTGTCAATACCAGCAGCCCAGCCCCTCTGGGGACACCAGGGCTGGCTCTGGCAAACCCCTGTGCTGTGCCTGGCCCTGAGTGGGGCCGTGGCCCTGATGGAGCCTCTTGTGCTGCAAATGAATTGCTCTGTTGGACTGGATCCACAGGCCTCATTTTGATTGTTTACAATTGAGTAAATCGGGCCTGTCCCCATGGAAGTTAATGGGATCAATCCTGGTGTGACAGCAGAGTGAAACCTTGCATCCCTGAGTCTTGCCTTCCCTATTTTCCTGTCTCAGGTCCTTTACTCTTTCTCGTGTGTCTTGCTTCATGAATGCATTCCTTTAAACATGTCAAGGATCAGAACTGCAAAATGCCATCTGTCAGCATGGGTGAAATCTGTAATCCCTGTGCTGTTCAGGTAACCAGCAAATTGACATTCATTGGAAATGGGGCACTTAGCCAGCCTCCTAATGCTATGGATTTATTTGTTTTTTTTTTTTCCCCTCGCTCTCCAGATTATTGCTTACATAATGTGTGGACTAGTAGTTGCTGGATGGTTTACATGAGAGTTGCTTTCTGGAAGCCATGTGTGGGCAGGGAGCTCAGGATGACATAATGTAGGATTAAATAATTGCAATATTATGTTGCATTCAGAAAGGGGGGTGACTG
This sequence comes from Scytalopus superciliaris, assembly GCA_013400415.1. Classification (NCBI taxonomy): domain Eukaryota; kingdom Metazoa; phylum Chordata; class Aves; order Passeriformes; family Rhinocryptidae; genus Scytalopus; species Scytalopus superciliaris. The sequence continues at coordinate 290,303 of VXBX01001954.1, read as the reverse complement.
CAGTGTGGGAATGATGCTGTCCAGTTCAGTGCATCCAGGCAGAGCAGGCAGGAGGGATACGGGGTGCAGATGGATGGGTCCTCCTTGTCTGCAACTAAAATTCTTCCTGCTGACTGTTGGATAGATGTGGAAGGGCAGAGCTTTCCCAGTGATGCCAGTGTAAATTGAGACTGGATTTATCCCAGTGTCACTGAGCTTGGAGCCTGGCTTGTTGTACTGGTATATATCAATGCATTGTGATTGCACATGGATTGGTTTGTTATCCTCTACTGGTAAATTTTGCTAACATTTCACAAGCTAAAAATGTTTTGACTCTGTTTTCTCCCTAGTCAGCACCCAGCTTTCTAGATCAAGTTTGTAGCTTTAAAATAAGCATCCCAGATCTTGTTGTTGGCTTTGTTTGTTTGTTTTTAATTTTGCTTTGGAACTGTTTGTACCTAAGCTGGCTGTGACTCAGTGTGAGGTCTGGTTGCCTTTGCTCAGAAATGCAGGTTTGCTGAACTCAGCTGGAAAAGATTTTTTTCATCAGTGGAGAGTGGAAAGGTGAAGAGGGATGCTGGAAAAATTCAGTTAACACTTCACTGCAGTGCTATAGCTCAGTTATTAGTGTGTCTTAGGAATGTGAAAATGGGTGCTCAGTGTAAACAACGCAATTTTGTGACATCCAGGGTGAACCACAATGAAGCAGAAACATAAGATGTGGTCAGGTGAGTTACAACATAAAATCACTTCCCTGACAGATACGCAGCAGTTCCTACTAAACACAACAGGTTTTTTTCCTCAAAGAGTACTTTTATCATTATGTATTTTCTATTTATTTCTTCTATTTAGCCAGAGAAACCCTTAAAAAAGGGTTCTGTGTTTTTGTTTCCACGAGGGGGTGCGAGTTTCTGCGGTGAGGACCCGGTACAAATCCCCAGGGAGCACCACAGGTGTGCCTTGTCCCTGCAGTGCCTGTGGGTGCCCCACGCCAGGCTCCTGTCACACAGTAATATGTTCCCTCTCAAACCGAAGCGGTGGGAGCGGCGGAGCCTTCGGGCTCATTATCCTGCACGGACAATGCAGTGTGACAGGGAAATGGCTGATGAAATCTAATGCAGTCTTTTCGGTTAAAAGGCAGGGTGGTGATTACAGCCCTTCGGTTCCTGAAGGCAGCTGAGTGGCAGGGATTAACGGGGATTGAGGGAGCTGAACTGCATGGATGCCCAAAGGTTGTCCTGCCGTGTGGAGCGGCCGGACCAGCTCTGGCCTGAGCCCACGGGGGCTGTGGTGGCCAGGGAGTTGCTGTGATCAGCTGAGGTCTGAGGTGAACTCTTTGCTCTGAGTTTGTGTATGCAGGAAGCAATTAGACTAAAGCACGGGCTGTGTGGCAGTGAACATGTGTGGTCAGTGTAACTTCATTAAGGCCAGGTGCTACCTGTGAGCTTCCACACGTGCAACAAGTGGTGACATCCCCCGTGGCGTTTCGTGCTTGTGTTGCTCTGCAGGTCAGAGAATGCTGCTCTTGTGTGGTTTGTGGCTGCTGTTTCTCAGGTGGAAGTGCCTTTCATCTTGTCTTGGGAACTTGAAGGGCTAATGTTAAACATGGGTGGCCACTATAAGTCTGAAGACCAGCTGAAGGTCTGTGCTTGGGGGTGTGGATGGGGAGACATGTTTCCTAAGATGCAGCTGGAGGCAAGATTGAATTTTTTTTTTCTCTGGTTGCAGACGTGGGGTTGTGATGTTGGGGGCCATCGGTGGAGGGGTAGATAAATTAGATCAGTGTGAGTTGTGTTCCTTCCTCAGTGCAGATTTTCCTATACGTTGATTAATCTGCTTCAGAATGTACTGCCAAACTGCAAATGGCACTGGCTTAGAAATGATCAGAATTGGACACTGTGCTGACCCTGTGTCAAATAGGGTTGTGGAGCTTTAATTAGCTAAAATGCTGATCTGCAGCTTCTCAAGCTTACTGTTGAACATCCTCTGCTGAGGCCCCAGTGGATGTTTCATCTCTGACACTGCTTCCTTGCGAGGAGGCTACAGGCAGTGTCTCTTCTGGCTGGAGCAATCCAGTCTGGGGTGATTCTAATGGTACTTATGCAGTCGAGTGGAGATGCCTGTTTAACCCCCCACCCCACCCCAGCCCTCCCAGGGTGTCCTGGGCTGAGCCAGCCCTGACATCCCTGAACAGCAAAGCCTGTGCCTGGCTGCTGCAGGCACCTGGTGCTGCCCCGCTGTCACTCAGGGGGGTGCTGACTCCTGAAATAAATGCTGTCCATCTAATTAGTATGTGTAGCAGCAGCAGGTTTTAATTATATGGTTAAATACACAGAAATATAGGATTGTCATATGGGATCAGTCTATTGGCCCTTTGTGGTTGACATTCTGCCTCCAGCAGTAGCCAGTGCTGGATATATTAGTGCATAACATATTTCTTTTTGCCCTTGGAATAATATGCACAGGCTGTTACAGAAGAATTTTCCATCTTGCTTTATTGAAGCTAGTTTGTGTCCAGAAGAGAAATTCCTCCCTGTGAACCCTTTCATTCTGCTGTGGCTCAGGTTAACCCAGGGATTTATGTTTTATAGGCAAAGATGAATGAGCTTTTTTATTTTTTCCTTGGCTTTAGCAGGAGATTTAGTCTCTGCAGAATTTCCTGAGGTCTGTGGTTTCTCCAGATTTTCCAGTGCTTTCTTGTGCCTGGTGGAAATTCGTTCATTAGGTGACCAAGTGATGAGCTTTCAGAGTATTTCTGCTCCTGGTACTCTTTCCTTTTCACCTCATCTTGTGAATATTTCTCATGTAAATCAGTCTTGCCATTTTTGTTAATAATTTTAGGTTGGTTCAGATTGTCAGTTTTTTCCTTTATTATTTTCATTCTCTATTTAATTAGGCATTGACTGCTGGCAGGTAATTATACAGTTCTGATCTTAGACATGCATAAAATAGTAAACTAAAGTTGTATTTTGGCTTGCATGGGATGTGCTGTGTGGTCTCTGAGCAGCTGAGTGTGAAAAGGCTGAAGAGAGCAAAGCCTTCCTCCTGGTGGCAATATCCATGCAGGGGATGCTCCAGTGTGTGGATGGGGAAAGTTGCTGATCCTTCAGCATTCCTGTTGTACAAGAAAAAAAGGATGTGAAGCAGCTCTTGCCATGTGATGTTGGAGGGTCCCAGCCCACTGAATTTGGATTTCTCCAAGCCTGTCTCCTGCCCTGTGGAGGGCTTTGCTCACTCAGCTGTGTTGGTGTGGCTCAGTGAGAGTGGAGGCCCCAAGGTTCATGGAGGTCACTGAGCATGTGAATTCCAATCTGCAGAATGAATTTTAATCCATGGCCACCTGGCAGCCTCAGACCAAGGCTTTGCAGAGTTGGGATGACTCAGCCTTTGGTGCAGGTGCAGCTGTGTCAGCAGTGGAGTATCTGCTGCAATGGTTTCTGAGACCTCTCCCAGAGAAACCAGTGACACCTGTGAAAGCTCCAGTGTTATGTGAGATTAAGTGGCAGGTTTTTCCAGAACTCAAATACTGTCGTAAAGCCCCCATGGCCCTGGCAATTTGGGTTTCACAAGTTACAGGCCAGTAACACATTTATCTTGGAGAGGGGCTTGTACACCAGTGGTTGAAATGCAGTTTATAAAAATGGTCACTGAAGTTCTCTGGAAACTGTGAGATGCTGTTGCTTCTTTGGATGCTTCCACCCTTAATTGAGCACAGTGAGGGCGCAGAAGATTCCTGGAAAACTGAGTTCCTACGAGATGTAAGTTCCAGTCACTCAGTGAATGTGTATCAGAATATGTCTAGTCTGGGCTAAACAAGTGTGGGTGTTATCTTATTTTTCATTGTGCATGCTGATAAAGGATTTAGAGATCCCACTGGACTGGGAGATAAGCCTAACAGGAATTTTCCTCATTACTCTTTTGACACTAACTAAATTGGAAGCAGGAGGGTAGAAAGACATGGTTCTAATGGCTTTTAGTTTGGATTGCTTTAGATGTGGTTTGGGGGGTTCATTTCCCCTAATTTGGAAGGTGTTTAGGACCTGAGGTAGAGTGTGAAGGCACACTGGAGGCAAATTGATTTACGGGCAAATTAAATGTTACATTTTCACAGGTGGAAAAACTGCCTTCATAAGTTCCTGTCCTCCCAGGATGCCACCCGAGGTGGAGAACCCCACATGAGCCCACAGCACCACCCTGGGGCTGCTGCACTGACTGTGTGGGGCAGTGCTGTAAGTGGGTCACCACAGTGACGGTGTTTCGGGGGATTTGTGCATGGGTTTTGTTTATAAAGAAACAGCACTAGAGAAAACAGTTCAGTGTAATGCCAGACTGCACCCTTCGCTGTGTGAGTTGATGTGGGCTCTCTGATAACGGTGTTTGGTGGGCTGTAGGTTGTGTAGATGAAGCAACCACCCAGTACTGCACAGAACATGCTGATTGAGTAGGTGAAGGTGAGAGGAGGGGTAGTGTTAGGAGTGATGCTTTGCAGGCTGAGAATAAAGGAGTGCAAACACTTGCTGTATTGATACGTGTCTGTCTTCCCAGCAATAGTGCCTTTTCCTCAGGGTTGTGTGCTGTACGTGCAGGTACTGGCTGTGCAGTTGTCCTGCTGGATATTTACAGAAGCTCATGAAACACACAGCTGTGCGTGTTCAAGTTGGAATTTTCATGTGCAGCCTGCATCCAGCCCTCCTGCATGCCCTCCTGGAAGGGAACAGTGGGAATCAGTGTGTAATGAGGGTAGCTGGATACTCTGTTCTTATTTGCAGCATTTTGCAGCTGTAATTCACAAAAGGTAGAGGAACAGTTTACCTTTCAATTTATTCTTTCTTTTCTCTTAGACTGTTTAACAAAGACACATAGTCCCCTTCCCTTCGTGGGGTTGGAGACTGTATCAGTGCCACAGGAACTGTATTGGAGTAACGTGGATGTAGCAGAAGCACTGGTGGTGATGATCAGTGTTCAGAATTTGTCCTAGTTTAACTATCTAGACCCAAATGTACTCTGCATTTGCTTCAGACAGGTTTTGTTGATAAAGCAAAAGATGAGCTATTTATTAGACAGACTTAAGGAAAATAGTCTCACTTATGTGTGTGTGTGTTTGGTCTTCACAGAAGAACTTGAGTCATTAGAAGCCTGAAATCTGTCATGGCTTTGCCTTTGTGTTGAGAATGTGCTTTTAAAAGCCCCATTAAAATTCGGCTGGGCATGAAGCTTTGTGCAAATCTCTGTAGCTGCATGTTTAGCTTCCATCCTGAAACTGTAATTTTTCTCTCCAATTTTTTCTTTTCTTTCCAAAACCTGAGAATAATCTTCAAGGATTTCTATTAAAAGAACATTGAAGGCATAGTCAAGCACTTAAAAATTTGATATTGTCAAAATTGACAATAGGCGCTGGTTCTTTGCAACCTCTAAAACTATTTTAATCCAGCTCCTTATCTACACATTAAATATCATAAACGTGATTTGAACCTGGAGACAGAGTTCCACAGTTTCTGGCTCCTTAAAAGGAATTGTACTTTGCTGGAGTAGAGAAATTATGACAGATGATTTAGGGGAGAAAAAATAGACAGGCAGTTAGAAATTTTTGGTGACATTTGCTTAAAAGACTGCACTGAAAAAAAGAGGAATATCTCTGGCTTGTGATAGTTCATGGTGGGAACAAGCAAGGACCTCAAGCTTCTGGCCTGGTAGTGAGATGAGTTCAGAGTCCAAAGCCTTGGCAGTGGCTCCAAGTTGTGAAGAAACTTTATCAATTCAGTAAACAACTTTGCTTTTTAAAAAAATGGATGGTATTATTTAAAACCTCAAAGAGAGAACACAATGAGCATCAGCTTAATGTAATTTTGACTGGTAATTGCCAATGTCTAAACAAGGCTGTTGTTATTCTTAGATGTCTAAGCAAGGCTATTGTGTGGCTTTTTTATTTTCCTTCTTTTTAAAGCACAGTCTCTGCTTTCTGTTTGAGCTGCCCCAGACAGCTCTTCATAAGATTTGCTGCAGCACCTGCTCGAGGGTATCATTTACTGCCAAAGGCAGTGATTGTTTGCTGTACCTCCCAGTGAAAGTGTAGGGGCTGCCACAAACCTTGAAGCCGAGTAAGACAGAGCAGCACAGCAGAGGCTGCTCCCATTGACTCACAGGTAGTACAAATCTGATTCTGTTATTAACACTTTTTTTCTTGCGGTGTGATTACTTTGATTCCACTGTAACTTTTTATATCACAGTAGTTGAGAACAAAATTAGGCCCCCTGTGTTTACTGATGAAATAATGATTCCAGACTACAGCTTTCCAGCTCTGCTGGTATCCCCCCAGTTACCCATATTCCAGTTGTTCAGGAATCCCCATGGCTCTGGGATGTGTTTGTGCATCCCCTGTTGTTGCTGTGCTGTGGGACCAGACTGCCCCAAAATCCACTCTGCAGTTGCATCTGCAGGTGTGTGTCACACCAGGAGGACTTCTCACCTCACACCAAACTCTCACTAAATGGGTGACTCCAGCTGTGCCTGGTCCATGCCTAAATGCCAGATGGGGTCGCCAACAACTATGAGCTTTGTCTTTTTTGGTTCTAATGTCACCACCAGGTTAATTTGTCTATTTTATTTACTATTATTATTATCACTTTGTTCCACACTCTATTTAATTTTCACATGAGATATTAGAAGTAGTAAGTCTTACTAAGTGAAGCATTTCCATGGCAGGAGAGCTGAGGGAGCAGGACTGACTCGGGCTGCAGAGGCATTTTTGTAGCACTGAGATTGTCTAGAGGTTCTGCTGCATCCTGAAGTAACAAGTGAGAAATTCCCTTCAGTGAACGATGCTTGGTCACAGAACTTGATTTTTAAGGTGGATTGTGTTTGTTCTCTGCATCCTGCTTGGTCAGATGATTGGGATTTGGGTTTGGGAAAGCAGCTTAAGCTCTGGCTTGAGTCACGGATCACATGTCCGTGGGGCTGGTGTGTGTTTGAGCCGCTGGAAGTGCGTGGGACGGGAAGGACTCGGGTGAACTCCAGGGAAGGGCATGCAGGTGGAAGTGACCAGCTCTGTCAGTGCAGGAGCAGCCAAGGAAATGTTGCCAGTAACAAACAGAGTGAATACAGATCACATAACCCAAGTTTAGTATTGTCAAAGATAACACTCTGGAAGGTGAGGAGGAGAGAAGGGGAGATTTTTGCCTCCCTGTTGAGCAGGGTTGCAGAAGGCTTAGAGAGCTGGAGGGGAGCAATAAGAGAGGTGGAGACTTGGGGTGAAATTGGATCACTGTGATCTGCAGGAAGGCAAAGGTGGAGGTTGTGGGGATTGAGGGGCTTTGTGAAAGAGCAGGAAGAAAAAAAAAAAACAAACTTGAAAAGGAATGGTAATCTTTGGAACATTGAATTTAATCTGAAACCAGCCTTCCAGACTGAGGCTCACTTTTTATGATCCTTTGGTTTTAGCCTGAATATAAATTCCTCAGCCCACCAGGTTTGGTGTCGGGCCCTGGAAACTGTTCCTTGTGCCCTCTGGAATGTCCCAGCATTATTTGGGCTGTGGTGCCTAGTCAGTCACCTCACTAGTCATGTACTGTGGAGGTGCTTCTGTCATGGTATGTCTCCCTTACTCTGTCCTGCAGGTTTATCTCATGGTTCTTGCTGCTTTGCACTCCCAGTTAGTGGGCTGGAAAGAGCGGGAGAATGAATTTCTTGAATGGCTCTTCAGGTGCTATTATCCTGTTTTATTGCCTTGTTTGTTATATGAAGAATAAAGTAGGGGATTTCTTCTTTCCTTTCCTCACCTCTCAGAGCAGAGGACAGCTGGACTTTTCCCTGGTAGCTGGGATTTGAAATGTGCACCTTTCACAGTGCCCTAAATGGCTTGATGACAACAAACCCCTGGTGTACCACAAGAAGGATATGAGCATCTCTCCTCAAAGCAGAGACTGGCTGAATTGCAGTTCCTGTTGCTGCTTTAGGTGCCATCCAGACTTCATGAAACTGTGTCATGAAAGTGTTTGTAAGGCACAAATTGTCAGCTTGCTGTGAAGTTTCACTGAAAGTAGAAATAATAGGGTAAAAATGTATTATTAATACTGAGATTCCTGGATACAAATGGAAACCATTTGACAGATTTCAAGCATGCTATGAGTTTCAGGTAGAGAAAAAGAGAAGAAAACTGCCAGGGAGGGAAACGGGGGAGACATCTATGAATCAAGGAGACATCACTGGTTGTGGTGTTTACTGAGAGACAGAATTACAGATATGCTCTTTGTTTCAGACTGCAAAGTGGAAGATTTGTGTTGATGCATTACAGGCCCTTGTGCCACAGGCAGTGACCTCTCCCTCCACCCAGCTGCCCCCCTCCTGCCTGGGAAGGGACAGCAAATTCACCCAGCAGCTCATCTGTGGGCAGGGAGATGGAAGGGCAGCTCTACAACACACACTGAGAGGAGGATGTGAGCCTACTAAAGATAATAGGAAGCCTCCATTTAAAGGAAAATCTAGGCCATGGCATGAAGTTCTGTTGCCTCCCCAGCAGCCTCCATTTGGAATCTGTCCCTTGGTGATGCCATGAAATACATCAGTGTCTGACAGTCCCCAGTGCAGAGAGGAGGGCAGTGGGTTTGTGCAGGCTCTGTGCCACAGAACCAGCAGTGAGTGCCCTCCACCCAAGTTACTAAAGTCGTGCCTCAGAGATAAATCACTCTCTTTCATTGTCATGGCAACTCTTTACCTTTTTAATATCTTTAAGACTCCACTAAAAGTGCCAGGGTCCCAGTGGAAGTTTATTGCTGCATTCCTGGTAAGTGAAAGTTCACTGCAGTGTTCCTGGAATGCTGATGGCTCTCATGAGATGCCCTTTACCCAGTTCACATGCTCTACTCTGAGCTTCTGCTTGTGCTTCTTGCTGTAAATTTTGATCTGATAATATCCAGTATGAAGGGAAGACCAACCCCTTGGATGGCTGAGCTTGAGCCTTCATGGTAACATTTGAGTTGGCACTAGTGACTGCTGTGAGCATCCTCAGAAACTGATGGCTGCAGGGCCGTTCCACTGTCCTCTCTGGAGCTAGTTCCTGATTTGCCCTGCAGGAAGCAAGGACAGCCTGCAGCCCGGGAAAGCCAGCACAGTGAATGCTGCAGCGAGAGAAAGAAACCCGGAGAGAAAAATGCTAATTACATATTTTGACCTTGTTGCGTTAGAGATGGCATCACCCACATTAGCCCCACTATTCATGATCATTCCCCAGGGCCTGAATTGCTTCTGGACAAGGAGAGATGTCTGGGGCTTTTATTGTGGCTGCCTGGTTAAGTTACAGAATGAAATATATACCATGTAATGCTTTTGGACAAATTCAGTGGTTCTTAGCTGCTTTTGCCTGCCATTTGTCTTCTGTGGCTGTAAGGAGCTTCTGTAGCAGACAACAATTACAAGACCAAAATAAAATCCTGGGCAGAGGATGGGAGTGAGCTGCCCAAAGAGGGCAGGGGTGTGGAGCACAGTGTTCCCTTTGTAGAGGAGGAGGGAAATTGGTCAGTAAATGAACAAAGAAATCTGTTCTACACATTTGCTTTCAGTGTTGGCAGGTGGCTCAGTTGTTTGTGTGCATGACTAGGGGCCAGAATTTGTGTTGCAATGTTGTCCTGCTCAGTCATCCTTTTAAAATGTTCTCTTTGGTACCTTGTACAAGACAAGATTTCTCCCAAGCGAGAGTTGGTAATGGAGCGAGTTAAGTGTGCTCGTGATCTAAGGGTGGGATGGGAGTGGGCAGAGGCAAGTGGGAAAGAGACACTCTGTGAAGAAAGGAGAGAACAAGTTATTTTCTGTAAACCTTCTTAGATTAAATCAGTGCTGCATTTGAGAGAGGTAGAAGAACTTGGTGCTTGGAGGGAGGACATGACTGGCATCCTCTGACTGACTCAATATATGCTGCAGCTTCCCTTGTGGGAGCACTGGCCTGCCTACTCTGAGTCTGGTTAGAATTAGGTCCAGTTTGTCACAAGGTGTGTTCAGCTGCCCACCCTCGTGTTCCTGTAAAAACAAGACTTGCATACACTTGCACTCAGCAGATAGGTGGCTGGCTTCTTTTACTTGTGCACCGACTTTAATGGCATTTGAATGAGGAATGGGGGCCTCAAAGCTGTAAGGAAGGAGGTCTCCAGCTTCCATCTTTTGAGTTTCTTGCTTTTTATGGTATTGGAGAAATTGTTCTTTTTGTAAGTGTATAAGATATTACAGAATCTGCAGAGAGGACTCGTGATCTGGTCTCAAAACCACTTAGTTCATCTCCTGAACGCGTTTTACAGCAAATCCATTGAAAACTGCACAGAATTAATTTGTTTTCCATGACTGAGCACTGATCCATGTCCCAGTGGTGAGCAGTCAGTTTTACCCCAGTCAGGCACCAACTCATTTTGCAGGGAGGAATGGCAGGATTCACCAGGGTGGTCAGTCCTTCAGCTCTACCTCCATAAACCACAAACTCAGTGAGCAAAACAAATACTAACTCACAGGATGGGATGCTGGACTTCTTTCTTTGGGATTGCCTGAGCTTCCAAAACTTGGGGAAAAAAGTCCACACATAAATCTGAATTTTAAATGAAAGTAAAACTATGGCTATATAGGTTAACCTTTATCTTTCTGTGTTACCCTCCCTGTGAGAAGTCTATTTAATTTTCACACATTAGGTACCTTGTCCATCTCTGTATTGTAAGTGTCATGGTCTGGTCTCCTGTAAAGGTACTGACACCATCTTTCCTGTGTGTAGAACAAGTTGCCTCACAGGGTTCACCCTCATCTGTCATCAGTTCATCTCATTCTATATTTTAGATTGTGTTGGCCTCAAACCTGGACAAAGCACAGACACAGTCTAAGCTATTGCCTCATTTTTATTTATTTAAGTCCCATGCTGCCAACTTGACCCATTTTTTTCATTCTACAGACTGTTCAAATCTCACAGATTAATTAGTCAAGGAAGGCACAGCTGATCCTGGAACGAAATCCATACCCACACATCCTGCCTCTCTGAGATCCAACCCTGGTGTTTTTTTTCCCCGTTCTGGGATGTAAACTGTGGGTATTAACACTGTGCTGTAATAGACCTCACTAGCCATTATCATTAGCAGTGGGTACCAGCTTAGAAACCCAGTCATCAAAGAACAAAAATGCTGGCAGCTAAATGGAGAACTCCAGCCAGGAGGAAAACAACCCAGAGCATCAGCCAGACGGCTGCTACTCCCTGTACAGAGAGGAGGGCTGGGCAGGACAACTCAGCTAAGTGTTGTCTGACATGTAAAAACAACTGTTCTGTTGTGTTTGAGAATGTTGGTAAGAAGCCCCAGCCCAGTGCAAATTGCCCTCAGCATACCTAACAATGACCATAAACAAGCTGAACCCCCCTTTCCTCTGTGCGTGTGTGTATAAATATATATATAGGCAGCCAATTATGTCATGTATTGTATGTCCCTCATTTACTAGAGCCCCAGGGTGTCTTTAAGCTTGCCTGCTCAAACCTTGGTAAATGTTGTTACACCTGAGAGCCTTATTTGTGTTCACATCTGACTGAATTTAGCTTTTTTTCCCCTCTTTTCCCCCCATCCCCTTTTTTATTTTTTCTTCTCTTCAAAAACGTTATTAACTAGAGCATTAAATGCTGGCCTCCAGCAGGGCCTTCTCCATATGTTTACAACAAATGTTTCCTCCATAGAGAGAGGATGTATGTGTGTGAGAGAGCACGCAGACATAATGGGGCAGCTCCCACATCCAGCCTCCCTGCCAGGAGGAACTCAAGCACTTGAAAAGGCTTATGAGCTCCAGGAATTCAGATGGAAACAGACTGTAACATGCCCGGGTGGCAGGAGAGGGCTGCGGGCACCACGTGGGGATTCCTCTGCCCTGGGGTGAAGGTTGGCCCATCTCCTGGGCTGGCATGGCAGGGGCAGCAGTATGGGGCAGCTTGGACTTCAGAGCTGGTTGGACTGACTTTCCACCCAAGCTCTGTGCACAAAACATCTTTCTTATGAAGCCGTGACTTTGTTGCCCTGCGAGCAGCAGGGAGGATGTAGCACTTCTGCCTTCAGCGTTCCTGAGCATCCCTCTTTGTACGGATCCCGTGAGGTTACCTGGCTGTGCATTCCCAAAAAGCAGCCCGTTCCTGCAGGGTCGGAGGCTGTTGTGGTGCAGTTCTCATGGTTATCAGTCAGAACTCTGGGCATGGCTGCATTGTCCCCCTCGTGTCAGCACTGTGTACTTTGAGGTAATAGCAAAGGCAGAGTTAATTGCAGCTGTTTAGAACTGAAAATAGCAAGTAATATTCGTCACTCCTATCCCCCTTTTGGCTTGTAATTAATTCGTGTGCTGACCCTTATTTTACACAAATGTGTGGTGTTCCCAATGATGTGCTTTGAAGGATTTTTATTTTGTGTATGCTCATCAGCTGCTCCACCTTCATAATTTGTTTTACTGTGGCTGTCGCCCAACAGTGAAGGTTTTGTTTCTGCTTCTTGCTCAGCAATTGAAATTTAAATGGAGAGAAGCAAATAGAGTAACAAATAATATGCTTTGGTACACATTTTCATGAGGAATAATTGTTTGAACTAAAAGCTTTCAGGATTCATTAAGCACTGGGCGTTTGTGGAAAAGCTATCAGAGCATTTATGAATAATGGAACGTGAGTGGCTATTGCACACTGAACTTTGCCCTTTTAGATTATGCATGTATTTGTGACCCTAATTGTGTACAGTGTAACATCTCCTGAATCAGCTCCTTACTCTTGCAGGGAGAAGAGTGGAAGCGAGAAAAATCTGGTTTTCTTCATTTGTTTGTTCAAAAGCAGTTGTAAAAAACCAGAAAACAGTTGTTAAAATGAAAAGTTAAATGCTAAAATTAAAAATATCTTTTTAAATCAGGAGAACCACGCTTCCTCTGACTTTTGACTGGTATAGCTTAAATTTGTTGTCTGACTTCAGGGTGGTGGAATAAAATGTACATCCTGTGCTACCGACTGTATGTAGGACACTGCAGTTGAAATTACTTGTTTGGCAAAGTTGTAAATTATGGAAAGTCCAAACCATGGTATGTGCTCTGCACCTGATGAAACATCCAGGGTGTATCAATGTGCCTTTGGGAAAGCTGCAATAGTTAATACATTAGCCATAAGTTATGTAGGCCATTTCAAACAAGTTCAAGTAAAAATAACTCTATACTGTAAGATACCCACTTGTCTTCACAAGTTTTTATATATGTTGCAGAGAAACTGCCTTAATGTTCCAAACACATTGAAAAATGAGGCAAAATGTAACTAAAAAGCAAGCAAAGCTTCAAAGATGCCTTTCTGTGTGTTTGGGCATTAGTGATATCTGTGGGTATTTTTATTTCATCTTTCTCCAGAAATTCTTCAGCGTTGCCTGGCTGGAGTTTACAGGAGCTGTCCGGTCTCTGTTCTGCAGCCATGGAGCCTTTTTCTGCCAAAAATCCCTGAATCCTGCTAGGATTAGTGTCTGAGGAGATTTTGCAGCAGACCTGGTGCACAGGCAGGTGCATCCGGGAGGGGTTTGGGCAGTTTGGAGCTGCAGTTGGGGCAGACACAGCACCGGCGTGCGTGTCCGACCCAAAGGCGCGCTCGCTCCCGTGACTGTGAGGAGGCAGAGCTCACCTTAGACTCACTGATGGGGGCTGTGAGCCTTTCTCCAGGAAATCAGTAGTGAACACTCTGGTGACCTCAGTGGAAACAAAAATGGGCCAGTCCTCTGGAAACCTGTGTGCTTTGAGGGGAATCCCGACAGCGTAACCGAGCTAATTGCATCATCTCTTGGATTGCTGTCAGTGTTAACAATTTAATGTTTGCTTTCTGTTAACAGCATCTTTCATTTGTTCTCCCAAAACTGTCTCTGCCCCCTCTCCCCCAGTGTGTCCCTCCTGCTGTGCTGCTGGCCAGAAAAAGCATCTGAGGAGATTTCCTTCCACTCGGGCTGCTGTGCCTTTTGAACCCGCTGCACACAGTTGGTTTTATGGTTCATGCTCTGCTGCGGGGGCTCCCTGTCTCCTGCCCAGCCTTGCATGACTCCAGCACTGGCACTTCTGCCTCCCCAAACATCCCAGGGTGTATCGGGGTGTATCAGTGCTGCTCTGCTGGAGAACCTCTGACGGAAAGGGCTGTGGTTATGACTGCTGCGTGCAGTGCCCATGGAGATGTGTTTTCACCTATTTATTTTCCAGCTCGTGTTTCCTGGGCATTTTGATGTGATAGACAGTGACTTCTGCTTGACAAAACCAGCCAGTCACTGCTCTGTGTAACCAGGGCCTGGGCTGAGCTGTTGGTTAGTTTATTTTCCAGTGATTGTTTCCTGACTGCTTTAATAGCGTCATTACATCTCAGTATTTAATGGTTTATGAAGCACACGAAATTTTATAATAACTTCAGGACTCATTTTCATAATATCAATTTGCAGTACCTAGATAACTATTCCTTTTCATTTTATTGCTTTAATGATTGTTCTGGAAGGTTAATACCAGTACTTTGGCAGCGCTAGCGGTGCATTAGCATCTGTTTCTCTGTGAAAGTGCCTGTCCTTCTGTCTGTGGGGGCCTGGTCTTGCCCTCAGTCAGTGGGTGAGCAGCCCATGGAAGAGGCACATGTGGAAGTATAAATCTTTCTTGAACGTTTTTTCTCATGTTTTGAAATGGGTTTGGGCACAGATGAGAGCAGATTTGTCATCTGTGCCACCACCCAGGATTTGCTCTCTGCTTTGCAGGCAGGTAGTTCCCCTTTTTCTGCTTCCTTTCATCCCTTCAAAAATCTGACTTTCATTTAACAGTTTATTGCTGCAGAACTGGCAGTGGACTCTGCAACACTGCCCTGAGATTTACTGGCTCCTGGAAATGATGTTACCCTCCCAGTCTGAACTTGCCTTCAGCCTAAAGTCACTGGAGCACAGTAGGCTTTGCTGCTGGACTAAATGAACCTTCCAGTGCCCCATTTTTGTTTGCCAGGTGGGTGCTCCCAGTCAGTAATGAAATCACTCTTCCCATCTGCTCTGATAAGCTACAAGCCCTGTAATTTCTGCAAGGCTCTTAGCCCACTAAGAAAAACAACAGGTGAGTCTGGCAGGATCTCATTTTATAAACTGATGTTGGTTGTTTTAAAATTAAAGGCGAATATAATTCACTTCTGTAGATTAGCTGGAACTGGTATTAGGTTGACAGGTCCATAAGCACTCATTCATTGTATTTAAATTCTGACATAACATTAGCTTGCTTTGAGCCCCCTGCAGTGACATAAGTTTTCTAAGATTTAATGAAAATAACCAGTGTTTTTTATTGCCTCCCTTTGATCAGCTCTTTTAAACTCTTGAGTGCAGGTTACTTGCCTTAAAATGCCTGCATTTATTAACTGCTATATAACAGCCTTGTGTTACTTGTTAAAATTGAAGCATTTTGTTTTCTTCTGTTGTGGAATGGAAGCTATTTTTGAGCACTTTTTACATTATTACTGTCACCTCTAGTGTTTTTTAAAATGTCTTTAATTTTGCTGCCTGGAGAATTTATTCCTATATCACCTTGCTTGAGTGCTGCTTTCAGCACTTCCTGCCCTGTATTTATTGTTATCTATTCGCTTTTTGATTTTCCTCTTTTCTGTACAGTTTGGGGGTTTTCTTAAAAAAATTAGTCTGCATTTTTATTGACCATGGAATGAACATCATGTGGAATGTTCCAGCCTTTCAGTGCAAGGCCAGGATTTCAGTTCATCTTGGATCTGTAAGTGGTTTTCAGGCAAAGTGTCCTGTGTATCCTGAAGGAAGTTAATATGGATTTACTGACTGAGCTTGGCACAGGGTGAAGGACCACTTTACTATGAAAAACATGCTAAGGAGGGCACATACATCCAAGGAATACTAGTAACTGTTTCATTATTATTAATTTTCCAGTGAAGTGATTTAGTAATGGACCTTTACCACAAAGATAATTTAGCTGCTAAATTATATCTAAATTACATTTGCACTTCCGCTCTGTACACAGCCTGTTGGCACGTCTGTTGAAAACAGATAAAGTTTTTGAATACATTTGGTAAGGGAAAGCACATTAGAGAATAGAAATTAGTTTAGCTCTGCTTGTGGAGGAACATCCCCCCAACCCCCCATAATTTTGAATATTTTGGGGTGTTTTTCTTTTCTTTTTAATGGTCTGACTTTGTGCTGCTTTCCCCTCTCACGTCACCTGAACTAGCAGGGCTGTTGCTGGTTTGTCTGTTCTTTGTGGGAGAGTTTCTTTGTGTGATCCATGGTTATGGATTAAGAGCTTTCAGTGCATTACTGACGGAGCAGTGTTGCTGAATACTTAGCAACAAGCTTTTTCTCTCAAGTGTTTTTAATGAAACAGAAGTTTCTTGTTGCCATCTAATAGGTTTAAATACTATTAAAAAGAAATCCCCTCCATTTCAGTTAATCAGATTTTGTTTGCTACCCGTGATAACATAAGCTTGCTAGTTCTGACATGTTGAGGGAGATGAGACCTGAATGTTTAATTTCAAAAAGAAAGGCAGAAAAAGATGGGATTTGTGTGGGAAAACTTCCTCTGCGGTTCATAAAACCAAGAAGAGGGAGAAAAAGGGCACAGTAATAAATTTTCTTCCTTTTACAGCTCGTTTTAAAACAGAGTGCATGAAAAATACTTGAGAATTTATACACAGTAATGTGACTAAATTTTCATAACATAGCAGTATAGTTTTGCCTCTAATTTAATATCAGAAGTTTGCTTTTTTTTTTTTCCAAAGACCTATAGCAAGAATGTTGTTTGCCACACAGTCGTGTTTTTAACTACTTCCCTAAGGAGCAGCTTGGGAACTCTCCAAGGATTACCATACTGCTGACTTCAGAAAAAAAAATTAGAGAGCACAGAAAGAAATTTATTTGCAACCCAGGCAGCAAGAGAAGAATAAATCCCAAGTGACTGTGGGAACTGCTGACACCGAATTGCCTGGATACAACATGTTTGGTGCATTTTGGGATCGGGCTGTTGTGTGACACTGAGAGGCCCCGGGGTTTGAGGGCACAGAGAGCCCCTTTGCATCTCCAGGGGGCTGGGGGGGCACGGCCACCCCAGGGGTGCCCAGGGGGCATAATTCCTGAAAATGACACCTAGTTGGTAGCACTTTCATAGCAAGGACTTGTCTGACCCTTCAGATTTATCTGACAAGCTTTCCTGTGTTTTAACATTTGCCAATCTGTGACCTTTTCTACATGCAGTTGATGTGGGGGTTTTTTTATTACTTATTTGCTACATACACATTTTTGGTTAAAATGAGTTAAAGACTATTGGGAGAGCACTATAAAATGTCACAAGGGAACTGCCAACTTTGCATTCAGTGGAGGCGCTGGGTAATGTTTGCTGAAGATCTAATAACCAGGTATGGTATTCAGATGAAGAGCAATATTCAGCAGCTACCTGCTCTGCAAATGAGGCTCAGCTGATAGGGAAAGAAAATAGTCCAGGAATGTAAGTCCTATATTATGCTGTAAATACACAAGGGAGCTCAATTAAGGTTGTTCAGGAAATCTTGCTTGACAGTTTCCTTTGAATGTGTGATTTTTATAAACTTAATGCTTTTTTGGAACAGCAGTTTCTAAACTGCTGTGTGTTTTCTAAAGAAGTGTGTAATATACTTGCTTCAGGGGGGGAACCTACAAGCAAGAACTGAGAGACACATGAGGCTCCCACAAGGACTGCTCTCCTAAGATGCTGATCTTGCTGCCAGAGGTACCTGAGCTGTGCTGGAGGGGCACAGTGTGTGTGATGCCAGGGCTGTGGCTCTCTGGCTGCTGAATTTATTGGTGTTCATTGTTCTTACAAGCCTGTGTTTTGTGGGGCAGTGCTGGGAGTGGAAAGCGGGGACTAGAATGGGAAGGGACTTGCTGTGTATACCTTTGGTGGTGAGTGTTGTCCAGCCACTGCTGCTCTGTCTTGAGGAAGTTTAAAACCTTGTGTGGGTGAAAGCTGGAGGCCTGGATTGTCCCTGCTCGTGTGAAGGTGGCAGTTTAAGGCACTGTCAGTGTCACAGCTTTGGTGAGACGAGGCTGGGTGGAGCCCAGAGGGGTCTGTACACACAGGTTGGCTCCAGCTCCCCAGAGGAACATCTCTAGACCACAGATGAGACCTCTGGCTGGTTTGGTTTCCAGGGCTCTGCAGTGACAGGGTGTTGGGCTGTCTGTGAGAACTGTGACTGTGGGTTCCTTAGAGGTGGCCCTGCTGTGCCTTTATAGCTTTCCTTCACCTGTTACCTGGGAAGGCAGTGAGGGGGGTGGGACCTTCAGATCCTTAAACTGGACAGAGAGTTCTGTTACCACAGCATAACGCAGACTACCAAGAAATACCCCCCACCACACATTGTGCTGTTGTGTCCTTTGAACACAGGATTGGTGAATTGTCCAGATTTCTGACTTTTCTATTGTCCCTGAGGTCTCACAGGCCTTGCTCGTGAAGGGAGAGCAAACAGACCTGTGAGTGCTTACATGTTTACACACACCTGGTTTGAAAAAGTAGGTGGTTGCTTCTCTTAACTACAGCAGAGTCTTACTCCTCTCACGTTCCTGCAGAAAGTCAGTTGCCTGTGATCCAGTTTTGTGCAGTGTAGTCTTTTGAACGGTTGATTTCTTTATTCTTATTTTGGTTTGTTTTTTTTTTTAAGTGGCATTTTGAAAGTGGGTGCCAGTTGGCATTCTGCACAGGGGAACAGAATCATCTGATTTGTCAATATTTTGCCCTGATGTATCGTGTTCAGTGTAAGTTGGAATTAATTGCCTTTTTGCTTTCCTCCACAAAACCAATTACAATTCTGTCATCTATTTAGGATTAATACTACTGAATGTATCCCTTTTTCCAGATAAATATTCCACTTAGTACAACACAGGTATTCTACTTACCATAGGCTTATGTGTAGGCAGAAGTTACATCCATTTCAATTAAGTCCCTCTTGCCAATTATTATAGAATTTTGTGTTTATGTCCCTAATTTGAGCTAAATGTGGCTTATATTGATGGAATTTAAATAATTTCCTCGCTGAGCATAATTAAAATATTGCAATGTCAAGATTGTGAGTGGTCTAGTTGAGTGGGGGGTTTATTACCCTTGAGTTTGATACTGCAGTATTGATACTACATATGTTTAAACATTTTCAAATGTGTTGAGACAGTGAAGGAGTGAGAACCTTTGATGAAACTCCAGATGATGGGAGGAGGAGTCAGGATTCTACTCATGCAAAGAAAGGTGCTTCTGCCTGGGTTTTGAATACAGGTACTATTTGAAGATTTAAAGTATTTTGAGTGCACTGACTTTCCTGATGGTGGGAAGGACAGGTTGACTTCCCCCCCCCC
>VXBX01001954.1:140581-270944 GCA_013400415.1 Scytalopus superciliaris | reverse complement strand
CCCCCCCCCGAACTTTATTTGGCTATATTTTGGGAGGAATGGGGTGGTGGGAAAGCAAAGCTAAGCAATGACCATTGAAACCAGGCAGGATTTCCAATGTCACTCGAACCTCAGGGTGCTTGGCTTTGCTGAATAACACAGGATGTGTATGCAAATCCCAGGATTTATCGCTTTCAGAGGTGTCACAGCTTGTCAGAACTGCCACTAATTGTTGTCCCCTTGTGCCATTGCCTGCTGTGCTGTCTCACCCCAGGATCTCTCCTGGCCCTGGGAGACACACGGAGCACGAGGCAGGAATTTGTCCTGATTATACAGTATTGATCCGAACAAGCAGGTACAAAGGAAAGCTTTTGCAAGGACTGGCAAACTCTGCAGGGTTCTGGGATTCATTCTGGTTTCATTTTGCCCGAGTTTAGGAGGTCCTTGATAGGTCACCTTTTTGTTTTGAAGTCACAAAGTACAAGACTTGGCCCTCGGCCCTGATACTCTCTGTGCAGGTGGAGGGTGGTTTTTACAGGACTGTGATGTGAAACTCCCCAGTAACTGGTCTCACCAGTATGGAAGGTCCCTCCCCACACACACTGCATGTTTGCAATGTCAGCCCTGGAGATTCTGCTTTTGTAGTGTGGTGAAACAAGATGTGGGTACAGTTTGCATGAAAATAGCCATATATAAATTGGTCATCTGCTCCTAAAGTGAAAAAAAGTGATCTCAATACTGCTGTGATGAAAAAGTATTCTCTAGTCTGTATACACATTGAAGAATACTTTTGTTTGGCTCAGGAAAGCACTCAGCATGAACTCCCTCCTACCCAAGTACTCCAGGAGCTGATGTTACAGTGAACCATTCATGTGGCAAATTAAAAAGTCTGGTGGGACGGATGATATGGTTCCAAGAACTCAATAAAACTTATTACCTACAAGACTGATCTTTCTATTCCAGTGACATATGTGCTGGTAGTTCTGCAACATCAGGAATAATTAAGAAAAAAAAAACCCCAGTTTTAGTATATTGAGGTTTCATTTTAATGGAGCAAAATAACTAATTTCCACCACAGTATATGCAGGATTAAGTGGAAGTTTCCCCCCCCCCATTGCCTTCCCAAAAAGATATGGGTTTCCTAATCAAAGTCATGCTTGTTAAGCTCAAATGGTGATGAAGGTGTTAATATATTAAGGGGAAACCTGAGAGGGCTGAAGTAGACAGGAGTGATTTGATTTGCCTCATCAGGGATATGAATGTATCAATTTAATCTGGAAAAGAGCCCCGTTGCACTTAGACATAATGGCAGCTGAGAAACACACAGTTGGTCTTCCCTGTGAAATCAGCTGATCCTATAAAAATTCCCATAAGGTATTTTAGAAATAGCAAGTGCTATCATGCATCCCTTTGGTTCACGAAGTGGTTGGTGTTTGTTAGTGATTCTGCAGGGTAGGAAACAGTAAGGAAGACTTTCAAATCCCAGTATCCAAAGTAAGGCAAACCCCGAGTATGAGTTGTTTGGAACATTGAGGTGAGTATGATGAGCAGTGGTGCAGTAAATCACAGCTGCTCTTCAAGGGTCTGTCTCTTCTGCCAACTGGCCCTCATGTGACCCAGAGGTACCTGTTGGAACTGAAGAAGTGATGCTCTTTTCCATTTTTAGGGTGTATTTGGCAGCTCAGTCTGGAAGAGGGGCACTGACTTAAGCACTGTAAAGAGACTGGGATGCCTGCTTGGTCAGCCACTGTCTGAGAAGGAAGAGGGGTGTGTAAGGTGGTAACTGGAATGCTATATTGCTTTCTGTGCTTCTTTCACAAGAGAGTAAGTCGTCCTTGGAAGCTGAACTTGTGGGCTGTGTGTGGTGGGAGCCTGCAGAGGCCAGCTGTTAGCCTTACAAGTGTTACAGACACCCTTGTGTGTTTCTGGGATCCTATGAAATCATTTTAGCTCCATCTTTTTCTTAGTTTTAATTTGGGGGGCCCAGAGGGAGGTAAATCATCAGTGCTCTGAACCAGAAATCTAATTGGATAGTCATAGAATCATTAAGATTGGAAAAGACATCTAAGATCACCGAGTCCACCGCTAGCCCAGCATTGCTGTGTTCACTGTTAAACTAGATCCCCCAGTGCCACATCCACACACCTATTGAATCCCTCTAGGAATGATGATCCCACCACTTCCCTGGGCAGCCTATTTCAGTGCCTGAATCCTATGATTGTGTGTGGGAATTGTGGTATACTTTTAGATCCTAGGAAAAAAAGGCTGTGCTGTGTCATATGAATATGGGTTCAGGCTTATGCTGGAGCATGTGTTTCTGCATAAATCAATTCAAAACAATAGCCATTACTTAGTATAGGCCTTAAAACTAATAGGTAATTCCAACTTTAGGCAGAATTATTTTTATTTCCACTTGTGGGAGTGTTGTGTAGACCAAGAGAGAAATTCTCATTATATACTACTTCTATTTCAGTATTTTGATACCAGCAGCACAACTGTGCATGTCCTTGATCTTCTCTTTCTTCCTCTGAGCCAAGTAACTTCAAGAAACATTCTCAGCTAATGATGACCATGCAGCAGCAGTGACTGCAGGTCTGGTAGCTCTGCTCTATACATAACATCAGGAGAAGTCTTTTGGGCTGTTCCTTTTGTTCTCTTCCCTTAGCTTTCTCCCCTCATTTGCTTATATTGTCTTTGGAGGGATGTTGTATTTCCTTCATGTGACGAGCAAGGAGGGCCTGCATGGCTGGATGTGTTTCTTTTTATAGTCTGTTCTGCTCTTCAGCAGAGTCTGCAGATGGAGTAATTGCTGTGCACGCAGCACCAG
This sequence comes from Scytalopus superciliaris, assembly GCA_013400415.1. Lineage (NCBI taxonomy): Eukaryota > Metazoa > Chordata > Aves > Passeriformes > Rhinocryptidae > Scytalopus > Scytalopus superciliaris. Next base: position 268,138 of record VXBX01001954.1, on the reverse strand, counting down.
CTCCCTTTGTTCCTGCCCTGACAGGTTGCTTTTCAGCTGACTTGACTTTGAAGTTCTGAGTTTTCATTTCTTAGAAATTTGTTGTGGTTTTCTGACATTATTCCTTGTGTGTTTACGAAGCTTTCCATTCACGTTCCTGTCTTGTCACTGCCTTTGCACTGTGGCTGGTTACGAGAGAGATTTGGGGCTTTATAAATAATAAAACAGAACAAGGCAGATCTATCCCGTTCAGTTCAGCAAAGCTCTTGGGAAGCAGGATTGTTATTAATGCCCATCCTCCTGCTGGTGACACGAGGCGGGGATGGACATGCATGGTTAAGGGGATGGCATTGTTGTGTTTTCATGGGTTTTGTCTCCCTGGGTGTTTGTGTTGGGCAGAGATTGGCGTGAGTTTTTCAGCTCTTCCACAGGATCATTGTGGAAGCAGTTCATGTCTGTTAGTTGTGAACAGATGGTAATGCATTATTTTTGGCATGGGGAAGGAAAAGGAGACCTCACGTTGCATATGAATAGACATCTCTGGGTTTTGTCCTACCAAAACGAGGATGCAGAAGTAAAAGGAGAGTGAAGCTCACCTGGGCCTCTGTGCCCTGCTCTGTAGGACTTCAGGCACTCCTGGCTTTATCTGTTGGTTCTGGAAGTTCTTCAGGTTTATGGTGGATGCAAGGATAGGGGAGCATATTTATTTTAGTGAGTCAAAAAGATACTGGTTGCAGTTTTTGGAATGCTAATAGAAAAGGTTAGGTAGGTGGGCCAGCAGGTTGGGTGGGACACAGAAGGACTAGCCTGACTAGAGTAACATAATGTCATTTGTGTTTTCATTATCAGTGTGATTGGGACTGTGTTGTTTTGGCCATTATGTTACCACAGGCAAAAAGACCAGCCTGAGCTTTCAGGGCTGAGGGATTGCTCTCCCACACAAAGCCTGGGAGATTCTGAGATGTACGTGCTGCCCTGTGGTTTCTTAGTTGTCTGTCTTTTAGTTTGTTTAAATAAAACTTGACTTGCAGCATGAGAAATTTTTTCTCTTTGGATGCATTTTTGGTGAGCTCTTCTGCAGCGGGTAGGACCCAGAGGTAGTTCAACATCTTCTTGGTGCTGCTGATCCTTGTCAGAAATTAGGATTTAATGACACACTTTGATTTTTTTTTTTAATAGCCATTGAAACCCTGATGATGTATTTTAAGTCTGGAAGTTTTACAGTGTAGTGGGTTGGGTTTGCTTGAGCCGTTTCCACTTCTGCTGTGACTTTTTGGCTTTTCACTGAGCTGTTGTGGTAGCAAATGTTTTCAGGTCAGTTCAGACTAATTAAATGGTAAGACAGTTGTAGGTGAGGCTCTGAGGTCAGCTCTGGGGCTTGCCTGGAGCCTTCTCCTGAGAGAGTAATTATCTCCCACCTCACTCTGGGGGCCAAAGAGAGCTGCTGCTACCAGGCCTGGTCAAGTTAATCATGCTGCTCCGAGCAGATGTGTAAACAAGGGTTGTACTGTGTTATAAAGAAGACTTGGCCCTTGTGAAGACCACTTCAATATACCAGCACTGAGAACATGCAGATGTGTATATTGGCTTTTGACACAAGTGTGCTATTGCCTTTTAATTAATTCTCTTGCTCTTAATGGAATGTTCTGGACCATCGTAAGGCATCAATATGTTCAGATGGTAAAAAAAGATATTTTTATGTTTTTGTTAGTGTGAATAAGAAAACAAAAGTTATCCGTTTATAGCTTTCTGTAGTTATTTTTGTAAATTACAAAAACTGTGCTTTAAAAATGATCAAAATAACATCACTAAGTGTACAGACACGAGAGCCAGGCATGTGTTTTACCCTCTGATAAACATACCCTACAGTTTAGTTTGTATCCAAGTGATTTAAAAGCTGAAATATAGATTTGATTTTGCTTGACTTCTCTGTGGCAGGTATAAATTGATCTGATGTTAAAGAGGGATGGGGGCAGTATCCATTTGGAATCATGGGGCAAGATGATATTTGGACCAAGATAGTTTCAGAAGGATGGCTTGGTGGCAGTTGGGCTGAAAACCACTGATGTCTCTAACCAACCATTTAAAGTATCTTTGAACATCCAGTTGGGTATATCTTAAATTCCTTATGGCAGGCTTGTTTCTTCCCTCCCTTCTAAGTAACATATGGTCAAGGGAGAGACTTCACTGTGGTGGTTCCCAATGATTCTAGTTCTCTGGCAGAAAACTGTAAATCTCTGAGATGCTGTAATATAAATAAACACTGCCCCTTTCTAGTTGTGCTAAACTTCTGAACCTGGTGTCTGTGAATTCTGTGTGAAAAATGATGATTATTTGCCTAAATTAGCTCTATAAAGAAGTCTTCTATTTTAAGAATGATGGTTTCCACTGCAATACAGCAGCTGCATTTGGGAGGAAAAGGTATTCTATTTTAATGAAGCACTGGAAAGATTCTGCATTTCTTTGCTTGAATTCAATACATAATTGAAAACATGTAGGAATTTATTTTGTAATGTATATACTCCACAATACTTAACAGCAAGTAGGTATCACACATTGTCTTGGGCTACTAAGTATGAGGAAGCAGAATATGCTACCAGCTCAATCTTGTTTGTGGGTTTGGTGCTAAAATTTCCAATTTGAGCCCTGCTCTTAAGTGAGAAGGGGCAGGAGACAGCTTGCTGTGGGCACCTCCTGACAGCTGAATGCCACTGAGGGGGACGAGCCACGAGCATCTCGAGGGCTCTGACCAACTGCTACGGTGCAGGGGGGGTTTACACTGGCACATACTGCTTTCAGAAAACATGTGAAGTTGCAAAGCAGTATGAGTTCTGTGCAGATCTGATTCACCTGTTTTGGATCTCTGTTGAATTTTGTACAAGAAAGATTCACCTTTCTGTATTGAGTTAAACGCGTGTGGTTCACTCGTGCTGTCTGGACAGAGCTGTGTGTTTATAGCTTGTCCCTTTATGATAAATGTGACAAATTGGTTTGCAGGGGCGAGTTGGTTGTTTTTAAGAACGAATTCAGCTCATTGGGCCAGCAGTAAATGTCAGGAGAGGCAAGGTGCATAAATCTCTGTCTGACAGGCTCAGGAACAGGAGCTCTGTGCTTTGTTTTGCCAGTCACATTCTCACCTCGTGTGTGTTGACACAGGCTCTGAAGTCAGTGAACCTTCCCAGAGAGCTCTGGACACAGATGGTTGTTATTATTTCTAGGGGCCATAATACCTGAGCTCATCAAAGGGTGGAATGATAAAGCTGGTTCTTCATCTCTGGCTCCTACACATCAACAGGAGTAATGACTCTTGTCTGGACCCCCCATGACAATGGCATGGGAAAATTCACCTGGATCCCGTTACTGATTTCTGCAGCAAAAAAGGCATGGGGTTCTTTGTTGTAAAGAATTCCTGGGAATGTAAAGCAAATTAAATAAATGAATAAGAAATTTAAAATTACGCAAATATAAACTAATGTGATAAGGAATTGGCCTTAAGGAGATCAAACTCCCTTTTTATTTGCATGGAAATACAGAAACCAAATACTGAGAGCTTTTGTCATGTCTGCGCCATACTTATTTTGGAAGGTGAATGTGATTTATTGTCATGAGTATCTCAAGCAAGTCTCTGTTGTTGCTGAGTTTGACTTCAGTGTCGCTACTTGGCTCTTCACGATGAAAACTCTTATTCTGAGTGGCCTCTACCAGGTTTCTTCTCAGTGCAGTGATAGAACCAGGGATCTTGGAGGCATTTGAATGGGAGTGCCACGTCAGGTACTACTCAAGGCAGGCTTTCCAGGAATGGGGAAACATAGAAAATAGTACCTGGATCCTTAGAGATTGGGAGCCTCCAGTCTCATAGACAAGGATTAAAGGAAGGACAGGAGGCTTTTTTTAAGGTGCAAAACGGCAGTGAAAGGATCACTTTGTCAGCAAGGCTTGAGAGGAGGCGTTGGAGTCTGCATTCTGTGGGGATCAGAGATGAGGGCTGGGAGAAGGAGGCTGTAGGGGAAAACCTGCCTCAGGAACCAGGAGGTTTTACATGCCCCACAGGGTGACAGCAGTTTCAGCTGCCCTCCAAAGGCAGTCCTTTGGAAGTCTGCTCTCCAAGTCTGGAAGCAGCAGCTGGGGGTGCCTCACCTGCCTGGAGACCAGCTGTGGCTTGCAGGGTACTTCGCTTACCCTGCAAAGGTGGAAGAAGGTTGGAAGGAATCCTTGTGCGTGGGATTTGTAGGAGCTTTAATTGGTCAGAAGTGGCCAGCTGTGTTGCAGAGGCAACTTTCTGAAGGCAGGTGGAGAAACACAGGTCAGCTGGTAGTGACTGCCCTGGAGGGAGATGCAGATCAGCTCCTGTCAGTGCTCTCAGCTGTAGGTGCAAGGACGTGAGGAATCCTTACAGAAATCTCTGCAGTGTGTCACTGGGCAGGCTCCTGTGCTTCCTCTGAGTACTTCTGCTCTCACTGAGCCTGAGACTGACAGTTCCAGCTATTATTTTAATGCTGCGCAAATAGTCTTTGTATTTCAAAGTGGATTTTAGATTTTTAACAACGGCTCTTTCTGCAAGAGCTGATATTTTTCAGTTTCTTGCAGCATTCAAAATGTCAGGTCCCTTGGGAAATAGCAAGCCCAATGTACAGTGGTCAGTGCTAATTAAACTTCTAAATATTTCCTCTTGTGTCAGGATGTTGAAAATTCTTTGCTTTTGTTTAACTTGCTTTGTGATTTCCATGCTCTGATTATTTTTTATTCCCGCCCCTGTTGTTTAATGCATTGCATGCCATTACCAGAACACTTGTGCAGAAAACATACTGTTTCTGGGGGAGAAATGCAGAACTTGTAAGCAAAGTGCTTGTCTCTTCTTATTTATATTTGTTTGTCTTTTTCTTTTTTTTAAAATCTATTTTATTTTAACTATTGCTGTCTCTGCTGATAGTTGCCAGGGGGTCTCCACACTTGCTGCTTCAAGAGTGTACTTTTTAGCGTTGTTGGGCAGGGTTGCTTAACCCAAATAGAAAAGCAATTGTTTGGTGTTAACTTCGAGTCAGCTTGTGCTTGTGGAACTGCCAGACTGACTTACAGCTTTCTAGTCCTTCTTTTTGGGTTTTGGCAAAGAACACATCTCTGGCACGCCGGGCACCCTGTCCTTCTTGTGCAGGAGGATCTTCCTGAGAAACAGACCTTTTTCTGTTCTCCACAGCTGATCTCAGCCTGACTTGCTCTTACACTCGTGGAGACCCTTTCAGAGACCTGGTCACATTATCCAGAGCCAGCAAGCATGGGGGGGAAAGTCATCCTGGGCTGCCACCCCTGTATCCCTCTGCTTGGGGGTGCTGCTGCTTTTCCAGGGATTCCCGTGAGGGTCTGGAGGGTGGACAGGTTTCCTTGTTGTTTCAGCAGGATGCAAATACCTGTGACTGGCCACATTTGTGTCTTACGGGGGGGCTTTGAGGATTCAAGAGTGCAAATGTGTTGGTGCTATTGCACCCAGTGTCAGTGCTGTGGGATGGCTCCAAGCAGGGGAATGTCTGCTCTGCAACAAAGGTGGAAAGAACACGGGCTGAAGTGCCAGTGAAGGAGCCCAAAGCACTCCCCTGGGTGCTGGGGCACCAGGGCAGCTGCTGTGTCTGTCAGCTGGAGCAGCATACGGGATGTGTTACTTTCCCATGGATCTTTGAATGCTTTCCAGAGGCCAAGCAGAAGTTGTGTTTCTTCACCCAGCTTTATTTCAAACAAGAGTCTCAGAGTGACCAGGAGGAAAAACAGTCCGAGGTTTTGAAGTTGGGAAGTTCAGTCCCTCAGAGGATGTCTGGTTTGGAGCAGCGAGCTCTGTCGTGACCCAGCAGGAACAGCAGCGCCTTGGCCTTGTCGTGGCTTCTTTAGTGCTGTTTGAATTAGTCCTCAAAACTCTTAATCTGAGAAAAATTTTTCTAGGCCTTTTTATGCATGTCACTTAATCTCCTTCTGTTTTAGTTCAAAAGTATGGAAAACTAATACAGAAATGCTATGGAGGCCTAACAGAGTCCTTTTAAGGAAAGGGATATATTTAAGCATGGAAACTTAACTGCTCTTTTAAGTCCCTCAGTAGCTCCTAGAAAATTTGTCACTGCCACTTCTTGGAATTGGAAGGGAACAATTTATATTCTGAGATGTGGTGAATCTTGAGATTCCTTCTCTTTAAGGAAATGGTGCAACATTATTCCAAAAAACATGAGCACTGCAGGCAAGGCCTAATTAGGATCCCAGTGCAAGCCAGTCATTAACAACCCTTTGCATCTGAGGATCCCTTTTGTCACTGTGTATTTGCACAGTGCTGATTTCTTTATGCTGAAAGACACGAGTAGGGGAAGGGCTCTGGTCTGGGGCTGAGTCTTTAGGCAGCACCACCCTGGTTAGGGGGTGTTTCTGTCCCCATTCCTTTCCCTTTTCACTGTTTTGTGTGTGACCCTCTGATATGTGCACATGGCAGGAGTCAGAGGAAAGGTGGTGAAGGATTTAGCCTGGAGGAAAACAGGCTTATAACAATGAGACTTTCGGCCTGGGATAGTGCACACAGTCTGATGGGGTGGCTCGAGTTGTTGGTGGCTGTGGCTGTGCCTGACACTGAAGTGGTGGTGTCTCTCTCATGGCAGTGACGATGGAGATGGTCCCTGAAAGACTCAGATCTCTGGCATGGGAAAAGGTTTGTGCAGAAGCAAAATCTTCTGTGTGAAAATCAGGTGTTTGAGACAGTAAACAGCGTAATTCCCCCTGCAGTTTCTAGCTGTCATTTCCTAGAAATACATACATTCTTAGGATTCTTTTTTTTTTCATCCTGCTTCCTTCATGGTTATACCATGATATCCCAGATGTTAGACTTGTTCAGATAAAGACTCAGTGCCTCTGTACTTCTGTTTTCCATTTGTTTTCCTTCAGGTAACTCAGAAAGCATCCCTGAAATGTTGTTTTGTTGAGGTCCCCCTGGGTTTGCTGCAGTCTCAGGAACCACTTTCTCAGCTCTGAGTCAGAAGTGCCACTCTCTGGCTTTTGATCTTTAGCACTTTGCTAAATTGTATGATTTAGATTTTATTTTAACATTTTCTGCAAGAAAGACTCCATGACATTGCTAGGACTCACTTAGGTGCAAAGTGACACTGTATATTAGAAGAAAGAATGGGGAAAAGGATTAAAACTAAGGAGAGTTGGCATGTTTGCATTACCTGATCTTTTGTCTTAGTGCTGCCCAGAGAAACAGAAATGTCTTAGCAAAGAGCAAAATCAGGAAATATTTTTATGAAGTCCTTCTTTCTGATGTACACATGATAAATTTGTTGATGGCTAATACCTGTTAATTTTTATGCTGGTATTACTGAGATCTTTAAAGATGATGCAGACTCTGCTGCTTTTCAGCCTTCCATGTAAAGGAGGCAGCTGGGAAGATGCACCCAGTGGCCACTGTCCTCGCTTTGAATCCCCAGCCAGATTGTTCTTTCGTGCAGCCTGTCATGGCTGTTCCTTGCAACAGCAGCTCTTCCTCCCAGATTCAGAAATGCTGTTACATGGTGCGCCTGCAAGGTTTTTTCTTCTCCGTAATATCTCTATTTTATAATATCACCATCCATCAAAGTGGTACTGAAAGGAAGCAGAATTGTGTTATGTTTCTATGTTTGGTGCAGAAACCTAGTTTAACATAGATTTAGCCACTGTATTTTTTACTTTAAATTGTGTGTTGCTGGTCAACTGAATACCTTACACAACAGTCATTAAAGCAAAACCACAGGAGAAACTATTCCAACGGTTTAATGAATTAACCTGTTCAAGGAATATTTCCCAGAACCTTGTAGCATATTAGGAAGGGCCCTGAAGTGAGGGATAGAGAGCTGTGTGTTTGAGAAAATGTGTTTTCCTTGGGTCAGGGCTGTGTGCCTGATGGGTTTGAACACAGGACTGTTGCAGGGCAGCAGAGAGCTCAGCTGAGACCTGTAGAAGTGCACCTGCCATGGTGGATTTGATCCGTTGCATCTCCAAAATATATGCTCTTCGTTTTGTTTCTCACCCAAACCTTTCTTGAGTGGCATTTGGGGATCCACCAGGTCCCTTGTTACTGTCCTAGAGGCATGTCTAGTTCTCAAAGGCATTTCTTTTGAGTGCTGGAGAGGACTCTGACATCTAGACTGAAGTTCACTTACATTTGCTTGCTCTGCTGTTCTGAAGAGTAAAGGAGTTTGCTTGGTATTTTCCTTTTCCAACCACAGCAGCAGAAGAGTAGGATAGGAAGCCACTCTCAGAGAAGAGCTGTGATTTACATTCTCTTTGATTCTGAATGTTTTTAGGGGTGAAAGAGCTGAATCTTAAAATAGCAGTATCTGCCAGGAGGTGTTCTATAGGTCCATGGAACTTTGGGTTAAATCCTTGTGCTGATGGTTGGTATCTTGTTCTAACCTTAGATGCAGCACTGCCTTGATTGTGCAGGAAAGGTCAGACTGGAGATATGTGGAAGAATACATGACAAATAAGTTCCTCCTTGCTTTAATGGTCTTCCTAAAAGCTGTGAGTCCATGAACAAGCTCAAGCACTTTGGCTAATGTGTCAGGGAACCTCTCTGAAACTTGAAATGAAACGTGAGGCCTGAGAACCAGCAGGGAGAGGTGACCAGGGTGGCTGTCCATGACATACACAGGTCAGGCTGTACCTCAGGTGGCCAGGAACTGGTGCATTAAAAGAAGCTCTCAAAGTAGCCCAGTTGAAATCAGAGGCTGAAATAGCTGTTGGGCTAGAGGAAAAATAGATTGAGGCAAGAAGGAAAGAGCATTAGAGGCAAGAATACTTAACACCCTGTGGGATGTGAGAGCAGGTCAGGTTACTGGGTATGGCATTGGCTTCTCTGGTAAACTTGCCCTGCTGTGATTTCCACCATTGCTGAGCTGTGGTGGTTTTACAAATACACCTGGTAATACATGTGTTCATTATGTATAATCTGGCAAAGTTCACAGACAGCCTTTGCATGAATGGTGTTGGTTGATGATTGCATTGGAAGCTGTCATGATGACCACTGTAAAGCTTCTACAGCAATAAGCAAACACAGATGCTGCAGTGCTGTGTGTTTTAAAGTCCCTGTTCTCATACTGATGTGATGTTAAAGGCCTGAATCCTCAGCAGCAGTGCATGTAAACAGCTGTGCTGTAAAGCTACACTGGTTTACATCTGCGAGGGCTGTGCCCTGAAATACTTGGGTACGTTTAGCACAGTGCATTTGTCCAAAACTATGATGACAAGTCTCTTTGCAGTGCCAAGGAAATTGTCCCACAAGCAGTGGAGCACGCTCAGTACACGATGCCAGTTCGGTCAAGGCTGAACAGCAAAGGACAAGCCCCAGAACTGGGTAAATGCCTCTGTAATTTGTCTTCTGACATTGCACTGCCTGCAGCTCTGCCAAGGAAATGGAAAAATGTAGAGAGCAACCCGTCACAACACAATGAACCCATCTTCCAGAACTATTGTAACTGGGATGCTGCTCCCCTCGCACATGCCAGCAGCTACAACTCACTAAACAAAACAAAAGCAGCAACCCTCCTCTTTGCAGGAAAGGAGGGAGGGGGCAATCACGTGGTTTCATTTTTGGTGAAAGTAGCATAAACATGGCAGTTTGTGCAGCAGGGCTGCAAAACAACAGGCCAGTCTAGATTCCTGTGGGCTCCTTGCTCCAGGCCCCAGGTGTCACACACCTGTGACCCAGCAAGAACTCAAGGAAATTCAGAAGATGTTCCTTTTGGTCACGTTCTGCAACGTGCACTTTGCTCTGCCAATCTGTCCCAACACGGCAGACAGAAAACCTCCCTTGACAGCAGCAGGTGAGGTGCTGACTTCACAGGGAACACTCTGTACTGCATTGTTCCCTGAAGTATGAGGTGAGGGGAACTCAGCAAAAGGCTGCTCTTGAAGCTTAGGACCCTCAGAGTTTTGGTGCAATACACTTGCTCTGCTTTGTGTCAGGGACACGTAGGATCACTCCAGGGATCTCCTGAATCTCCAGGGTGCTTTGGAGAGACAATGCAGCTTTCTGATCCTGCCAGTATATAATGTCCAGGATCTTTTCCTGTTGTGCCATGTTTCCTCTTTATTTTTTTTCTTTTTCTCAGACATGTTATTAAATACATTACTTTTAATTCATATAAAGCAGATTTTTCTCCAGATAAATATGTTCTTCAAACAAAACTTAATGGCAGAAATTTCCTGAGCAAAAATAAACCACATCTCTGTTGAAGCTGTGCTAGTGACAAAACATAGCCCTTTTTCATCTTCAAAGCACTGTGCAAACTTTAAATAATGGAATTTTGTTTTCTTTCAGCCAGGGCTGTGAAGTATATATTAGTGTTTCAGATGAAAGATGGGAACCAAGAAGAGAAGTTAAGTGACTCAGTTAAGGCTACTGGGATCAGAGCCAACTTAGAGTGGAGTCTCTCCAGGCTGCCTGGACCTATAGAATGTGCCATTCATACTTATTCCCACCTCTCCCAAATCATAGAATATTCTGAGCTGGAAGGGACCTATGAGGGTTATTGAATGCAACTCCTGGCCCTGCACAGGGCACCCAAAGAGTACCACCATGAGCTTCTTGAGCTCTGTTAGGTTTGGTTTAGTCTTATGCTGTGGTGCTGCACCTTCAAGCAAATACTCATTTTATTACCTACCCTCTAATGATTAAGATGAGAAACTTTCTATCTGTTGGAAAGAAAGTAAAACACAAAGCTTTCAGTGTGCTTCATTCTGCCACCCAGGACAATCTGCTCACCCTGACAGGCCCAGAATTTCATTGTGGGTTTTTTGGGGTCTTTTTTTTTGGTTTAAATTTGGGACCATTTTTATTGCTTGGATGCTGTGCTGTCCTTTTCTACAGCCAAGATATGAACGTGGCCTTGGTGCTGCACTAATGACCAGTGTGCTGATTTACAAGCACAGACCTGTGAATGTGCTATGTTGTAAGCATACAAAAGCTTGTAATTGGTGTTGGTAGAACAGGGAAGTCTGAACATCACTCATTTCAGCTGGCAGCAGCCACTGCTGGCAGTGTCCATCATCCCATTGCTCCAAACACCCTGTTCAGGAAACGTTTTTAATGGATGTGTTAACAATGGTGAATGTTCTTAGTGAATTAAACCTGCCTGGCTTTGCTGTTTAATTGACTGTTCGTGGGAAGTGTTTCCAGGACCAAAGACTTCTCAAGTGGTGCTAAGAAATAAAGTGTGTTTGGAGTTTTCAGGCTTTGGAGAACCCTCAGCTGTACCCTTAGGAATGGCTGTGTGATAGTGCAGGGTGGTGAGTTCAGGATGTCCTGGCAGCTGTTGGGATGGCTCAGCATCTTGTGTTGAAAAATTCTGTTTATTCCAAGCATGGTAGGCACAAGCAGCTTTGGAACTTAACAGTTTAATTTATTTCCTGACTCATTCTTGCAAATGTTACAAGGCAAATAAGAAGGAAACAGAAAATTAGGGTAAGACCTGGGATATCTGATGTGAGAGATTTTTAGTCCAAAGTACTGTGCAAATGCCAAAAAGTATTTGAACCAAATGAAAAAAATGTTGATTTATAGAGGCAACTGTTGTTTATACACAGGTCACTAAAGGAGCACATTATGGAAATTGGCAATAAATTGAGATGAACTGAAGGCAGGAGATGGGTTGAAAGGGTGAGCCTACAGGAGTAATTCAAGCACAACCCAGTTGAAAGGTCAGCTTATTGAGTGGTAGCTACTGTTCCCATGAGATCAGGATAGGGGAACGCAGCCAGATGCTTCCCAGATCCTCTTTTATTGTCAGATTTTTCTTACTAAGGAGCAGGATTCCCATCTGCAGTTGCAAGTGGGTGACAGAGTGGTCAAAATGTAGCACATAGTCTGAAACTGGCTTAATATATTACTTGGTTTTGCAAACCCAACTCACAGCTCCAGCTGGTCTTGACTGTCATTGCCCTCAGTGCTGTACCAGTGTACATCCATTGACAGGAGCGAGGGGGGAGGCAGCACTGCCCTCAGTTTTCCCTGAATTCCCCAGATTTCCAGTGAAAACTGATTTCTTTGGTGCTCAGATACCCACTGCCATTAGCAGTAAGCTGAGGCTCATGGCAGGTCTTTTGGGAAGTGAGTTTTTAAAATGTCATGTGTCACTTGTGTTCATTTGTCCCTTTAAACCCAGGCTGTTGGCTACTCTTGGGACCCCAGCAAAGCTTCTAATGGGGGTGTAATGGAAACTGAATATTCCTGCATGCTCAGTCCTGACTTGTTTTGTGTGCTGCTGCTTGAGTGAGTTCTGAAAACTCCCCAATGGAGAGCAGGTATCCATCCTCCAGGGAATGAATGACACTGGAGAAGTGACTGGGAGGGTATTCCGAGCTGTGGGAGCTGTGGGGTAGCAGGGAGGTTCCTGCACCCTTTGGTTGCAAGGTTGCACTTCTGTCCACTGAGTATTTGAATCAATAAGCAGTAACAGGTACTTGAGCGTCATAAACAGTGGCCACGTTTGGATAATTCGTTGCCTGAAAAGTTGTCATCTTTGTTTTGTTTGTTTTGTTTTTGCTAAGCTCAACATCTGATTTGCCATGCTGCCTTCTGCTGTGTTTTGAATTAAATCCTTCAAACTTACCAGGAATTAACTGGTTGCTAATCTTCAAAGGCAGTCTTCAAAAATAAAAATTACTTTAGGAAATGTAGTTAGACAGTGTTTGTGTGTCTCTGCTTTTCTTATCTTTTTCCCCTGGTCAAAAAAAAAAAAAATCAATGTTCCTTCATACTGGGAAGGGGCTGTAAAGCTTTGGCAGGTGTTGGCTCTCCAGTACACAGAGATGGAGAGGGAAAGAGGACTGGATATTCGGGATCGATCTTTTCTCAGGGTGCCACATGAGTGTGGTATTATTCCATATCCATAGGCAGTTTGGTTCTCTGCCCTCATAAGCAGATTAGAAGCAGCTGAATTTCTTGTGCAGGTAGATTGATTTTTCTCTGGGCTTAGTCCTTAACAATTCATGTGGAAAGGTTTGTAGGGCATCTTACTGCTATTGCATAAAGGGCTGTATGTGTTCAAATGAGATTCCACTGTTAGTTGTGTAATGTACACAGACTTAAACAAAAATGGTTACTTTAGAGATAAATTAGACATATTAGGACCTTACCTTACTTAGCATCTTCCTTCTGTGCTTGACTTTGAATTGTTGTCCTTGACATGGAATATATAATAATTCCCCAGCTAGCTTGCCCTTGCTGCCCAGCTCTCTGAAGGGCCTGGGGCAAGCGGGTGATTCCTAAAAGGTTTTAATAATGAATGAAATAGGATTAAATTAAATGCAGGTAAAATTCTGACCTTTTGAATCTGTAAAATTACAGACAGATGCATTCTGGAAGAGGGGGGTTTGATAGAGAGGTGCCCTGGGGGCAGAGAGGGAGAGCACTGTCACTGTGTGGGTGTGATGTTACCGTGCTCTTGACTTATTACCTTGTCATAACAGAGACTGGAAAGCCCCGCGGTGTGGGAATGGCATCTGGCCCTGCTCCTGTGCAGCACCACAGAGCCTTTGGCTGGGACCTGAGGGCTGCTCAGAGGGGCTGTTGGCAGAGAGGGGTCAGCGTGGAGACAGCTGGCACGGAGCTGCTCCAGAGGCTTCTCCCACAGAGGTTGGATTTTATCACCCCCACGTTCCATGGGAATGCTGGCAGGGAAACGGTGTGGAGGTAACGTGGAGACTGGCTTGGCTGCCTTTCTTTGCCATCTTTCCTGGCTTGATATGGAGCTCACAACACGTGGCTCCAGGAGGGCAGAGGTTGTGGACTGGTGTGTGTGTGTGTGTCTGTTCACACAATTGTTCTACCTCGTGCTGGGATTTCTCCCTGTGGGATCCAGAGAAGGAGGAATGGGGCAGTGCAGACACAGAATGGCTGTGGCTGATTTAGGGCTCTGCTGTGCCTTTGCAAGGTTAGAAGGGAGTTCTCTTTTTTGTTTTGTTTTCCTATTTTACTGATTTTTTAAAAAATTTTTTTGAAGTGAAAGATCACAAAAAATTTAGGCAAAAAATAAAAGGACGAAGCTACAAACTAAAGCTTCATCCCGGCAGCCTGTTGGCTGCATGAATAAAGATTCTGCATCTGGCAAGTTGTACAGTGAAATCACACTGAGAAATAGCAGTGGAAACAGCTAATAAAAACTGACATAAAAATCCAGTTTTAAGAATGGATTCAAATAGGGCAGGAAGCAAAACATAATTTTCAAGGTTGTGATTGGGAAGGGAGTGGAAATATCACTGCAGGCTGTATATGTTCCATAATTTTATGTTCACATGAATCAAATTTAAGTAGTCTCCTATTGCTGACTATGGAAAAACTATTTCAAATTGTAATTTTGTTGTGTGTGTTTGTTCTGAGTGGTTTTATTAGTTTTTAGATACTATCATATCTCTAAGGAGAGGCCTGAAGCTGGAATAATTGCAGATTTTCTATTGCTCTGCTATTTAAAAACTTGTTAACCATTCTGATCTCAAGTAGAAATGCTGGTCCAGAGAAAAATGGACTGTGACTGCAGGAGCCACAGCAAGATTTTCACTTTTCTTCTTGTTTTATTTTTTTATTTTTATTTTTTTACTGCAGCTAAAACATAGAAGAGACTGAGTTTTGTTCTCCATTTGGAGCTTACATGAATTCAGATTAACCCATTAGAAAAGCTCTTCAGGCTGTGTTTGGAAGCACAGCTTGGAGAAGTAGGGGCCTTTTGGCTTCTCTCTTGGTTTTTGATCCGTGAGGATTTCTTGAGAGGATGGAGTTTTGAACAGTGGCCTCCAAGCAGCCATAGCCATCCTGAGTTATGTTTTCAGCATCGGTGACTGGTCTTCATTTGGCCTTGGAGGACTTGTGGAGAGGATATTGAGGGTTTGTTCTAAATCATGAGCCTGTGATGGAATTGAGTTAGCTCAGGACTTGGTGTTTCCACAGAAAACTGGTGTCAGCCTGAAGACTTCTTAGCAACTATTTATAAATTCATGTGTCCCCGAAGTAACTTTGTGCCCTTGTACACAGTGCACTCAGCTTTAGGGCAGAGTCAGATTTAGTGCTCAGGAGACTGGCAGCAAACCAGTTTGTCTTTGCTGCACAGGACAGGTCACTGTTGGCAGTCCTTAATTTGGATTTGGGCACTTTTGTGTGTTGTACCCTCAGACCTGTGGCTTGCCCTTGCTTACTGTGCAGCAGCCTTGGAGGGACAGAGGAACCCCCGTGCTGTAAATGCAAGGAGGGCAAGCCCTGAGGGGTCTGACTTGGGTACAGGACCCAGAGATTGTGATTGTCACAGCCTGAGAGTCCTGCAGTGTGTCCAGGGCTGGATATGCTTGCCAAGTTCCTCCTTGACAAACACTGTTAGCAGGCCTTGACATAGTTGCTTCTGTGGGGGGAAGAAGGAAAAAAATCAGTGTAAGGCAGCTCCATTACATAACAAAGGTTATCTGGAGACACAGATACGCTGAAAGTCCCCTCTGTTCTTTTCTATTTCCAGGGACAATCAGCTTACTCTCATTTTAAGAGCTTACTATCAGTTCTGACCCATTTAAAATTCACCTGCCAATTGAATTGCATGACAGGACCTGGTTGACCCAGGAACAAAGGGAAACGTTCATATCTTATGATGAACTGCCACGGACCGAGAGCTCAGAAGGAAAAAAGGAAAAGAATAGAGCCAGCTCTATGAGAAACAAAACTTTTCTTCACAAGGCAGGCAATAAGAGCTTTCTTACTAAAATATTGTAAGTGGCTTTCTCTATTATCTGTTATCAGCTTCACATCCTTGAATCATTTATTCTTTCAGGAGAAAGGAAGTTTTCCAGTGGGTGTGTGTTCATGCACAGGCCCCTCACCTTGCTTATGAATATTCTGCCAGCCCTCTCCTCCCTCCCACCTCTCTCCCAGGGAAGAGCCCAAGGCAGAGGAGGGAGGATGGTCAGTCTGTGTGTTACTGCCTCTGTCCATCAGAGGGGAAATGCTGCCCAGGAACAGGACTGTAAACATATGGCCCTGTGGAGAAACTTCTGCTTTCTACATTTTACAGCTGCATTTGTTCCATGTTTAGTCTTGGATGGGGGTTTTGTTTGCTTTTTGGAGTGGTGGTGGTTGTTCTTAGACATCTGTACTTATAAATTATAATTCATTTCAAGATAATTGCCACATGCATGTCCAGGGACACCTGTTAGGTGATTATCTGACCCGGGATTGAGCTGCTGTTGACTTGGCAATGGCTTTAACTTAATGTTCATTATTTTGCTTCTTTTTTTGGCCTATAACAGCTAAAGAAATGTGTGAGGAATGAAAGGATCAAAACCAGCATGCTGTTATTCCCCCAGTGCAGGTGGACTGTTGTCTCTGTGTTCTTCTCCCAGTTTCCTTTCCTTTTTCAGAGGCAACTGGTGGAAGAATGTGCACCTAGACTGAAAACACAGAGGTCACCCTCTGAGAAATGATACTGGGGTTGAAGTTGGTGCTTTTGCACAGCAATTCCTGTTGGTACTAAAGTTGGTCCTGTTCTTGCCTCTGGCTTGTGAGCAGGGCCAGGTTAATGTACTCCACCATGTCAGAGCCCTGTCTGACTCCCAGGGGGGCAGAAGTGCCTTCGGTTTGTGTGTCTGCAGGAACAGCATCTTCCTCCTCCCACTGTGTGAAGCAGGATGTCCTGGAAAAATCCCCCCCTCAAAACAATCAGAGGGGGATGTGACCTTTAGGGAATGAGCAGGGAAGGTTCTCTTGATTTTTTTTGAAACAAACTCTTGTGGGATTTAATCAATTGCTCCCAGCTGGACAAGGAAAGGCCTGATAAAGGGAGGCTGTATCCCACATAATCTTCTGTGGAATGATCAATGTCTGAAGTGACTGGAGCTGCACACAGAGTCCCACTGGGCAGATTGGTGTGTTCTAACAGAGGCTCCTGCCTGCTCATACAGCCTATACAGCAGCAATTTTACCTGGCCCAAGAATGAGAATTTTTCCTTAAAAGCTATTCCCTATGAATATGGTAGGAAGGACTTCACCTGAGCAAAAGAAAAAGGAGAACAAAGTGGTCAGGCTCCCAATTGCCTCGCTCTTGGCTCTCTGCCCTTGAGCTGTTGCACCTGATACTTTAATCAGTAAATCCTCCTGTAGCCAAGCACTCGATAAAGTGTCAGTGTAAGGGGAAAATAAAGGTGTGTGAACACTCCAGCAACACCCAGGCAGCCACCTGAGCTGTGGACAGCAGGACTTCCCTGCTGCCTTTCATTTGGGGAGGAGATCTGCAAAGCTGCCAGAGGGTCCAGACCTCCTGTTGGAAATATTGCTGGAGAAATATGGAGCCTAATAAAAAATTTGTATTTATTCATATCTCTAACATAACAAGCAACAACTTTAAATGGCTGTCAGTGCTCTGGTAGCTGAGTGGTTTATTTCACTCACCTTTCTGTCTCATTCTTGTTGCCCCACTGCTTGCTCTCCAGGGATCAGGTTTAGCAGGATCCCAGCAAAATTCGGGGCTTTGGGGTTTTTGTTGTGGTGTTTTGTTACAGTCTGCAGGAAGGTAAGACAGCAGAGGGAGGAAGGAGTTTGGCTGGAGTGCTCCTGGCTCTTGCCAGGTGAAGTTACCTCCTGATGGAGGCATGAAATTGAGGGCACCACTGGTTTCCTCCTGAAAAATTGACTCTGACTGTTCTTGTTGAAAAATGTTTGGGACTTCCCAGTGAAAAGTGTTCTGAAAGGATTAAAAAAAAAAAAATGACTGCATGTTACTCATGTTTGACGGGGAGTGCAGCTTTTGGTGCTTCCCACCCCTCCCTCCTCAGGTTTCAGTTTCTGAGCTTGTCATGCATCTTAAAATTCTTAGTTGTGTTGCCTAAATCCTTATATGCAGTTGCTGAAGCTGTTTGCTAAGGTAATTTTTCACAGCAGTAACAGAACTACTGCTGTGCTGGGTTTATCAGCGTTTTTCCCAAACAGTTTGTGCATCAGGAACGTTTCTTTAGCACTCTGAGTTTTAAAAGTGCCTCACACATCAGTGCCAAAGGCAAAAGAAGGTATATTTATTTTTTTTTCTTTTTTATTTCTTTTCCCCCTGCCTGCTTTTTTCTTTTTTGTTGCAGTTGTTGGAAATTAAGCAATGGCAATGCACAGCTCCAGGGTTGTTTCTGACCGGGCATCTCTTGGCACTTAAAGCTGCCTGGCTTTCTTACATGTAAAAGTTTTGCCCCAACATCGGATAGTCTGATTTATAGTTTATATCCAGGACAAGAAGAAGTCAAAGAAAAAGTGATGTTTCCTAGGGAATGAGAAGCCCTTGCCTGGCACTCATGAATTACAAGGCTGAACTTTTTAATGTGTCTCTCCTCCTCCTTTTGCTCCGTTTTGTTGCTGCCTCCAGTAACATTTTTCCTGACTATAGTACCATTGACTCCTGTGATAGTTTAATAGTTTCTGCTGTTTACACAGTTGTCACTTAAGTTGTTGTGATTTAAATTTGCATGCAGAGTCGATAAGTGCTCAGAGCTTAGGGTGCTACCCCAAAGGTAATTTGTATTCTGGTCTCTGGAGTTGTCTTGGTAACACTTAGGTGACTGCAAACCATTTGCAGAGGGGAAGTTTAATTCTGATATTGCTCACCGGTCCCAGTTCTGGTGGTGACAGGCTGGGCAGGCTTTGGTACTTACAAAACCTTCTGACTTCACCTTGTGGCCATGTTTGGAGAAGACTTTGGAGGAACCACATGAAAATGATTCCTCTGCTTCTTCCTTCATTTCTGACATGCTGTCCTTGAGGATGCTGTTCTTCCTGCTGGAGGTGGAATTCTTACCTCTGAAACTCACTGTTTGGTTCTGTTACTTCTTTTTAGCATCCAGTGGGTACTGATTAACAAGGGCTACAGGTCCCTCTACTGCAGGGGTAGCCATGCAGTATTGCCAACATCTGTGATGTAACAGACTTAGAAGATAAAAAGATAACTTTTAAAAATATCCTATTGTGTTAAAAATGTACAAGCTGATTCATATTTTTATTGTGTATATATATATGTGTGTGTGTGTGTATACATATATATACACACACACACATATGTTGAGAAGCCAGAAAATGACTGAAATGTTACAATGCTTTAATGGCCAGGCTTTTACAAACTCCTGGTTTGAATTGTCTAAACCCATGCTATTGACTTTTTTGTTTTAAAAGGTGTCTGGTATTGCATTCTGGCTGCCCTGCACAGGAAGCAATGGTACTTTATCCTCTATGAAGACCCAGAAAAGAATGGGTCCAAACAGGCAGAATAAAAAATGAGAGAGAAAGCATAATAAAGCACTCACCTGAGAGACGTTTTCATGGTCACTGTCTCTTATAAATAGCTGTTCTTATGAAAATCACAGTGACAGGAGACTTAATCAGGAGCCAAATATTGATACAGTGTCCTGGGCTTTTTGCAGAAAAAAACCTATCTTGTCTGTAGTAAATTTAAATCTGGACTTAAATAATGCCAATGCATTGCTGCAATACATCTCACTGAAACAGGCTTTTAGAGCTAATCTGAATTGGAGTAGCTGCAGTGACTTTAGAGCAGATAGGCAATTTCTCACACCAGCTGAGGGCATGGTGCAGGCAGGTTGGGTATTTGGAATTACAGCCCAAAATCTGCGGAGCTGTTGCTGCATCGTGCAAGAAATGTTTTCTCCCCTCTTTGCTTTCTTGCCTTTTGTGAACGAGCCACGGGAGAATAAAGCCAAAATACACTTTTGTATTGCTGGAAGGAAGCTATTAGGCTTTGATAGTGGCTTATTTTCACAGACTTTTTTCTCCTTTTTATGTCTCGTTAAGATGGTTTCTATAGGTTTTTCCATAGATTGCCCACTGGCCTCATGGAAAAACAATAAGAAATGCANATATATATCTTATATATATAATAGATATAGTAGATAAGAATTGCTTATTTTTTAGACCTATATCTGTCTGNGTAATCATTGGGAGAATTACACCTATGGATGTCTTGGGCTTATGGTACTTGATCTTTCAGCAATGTTCATGTGGGATTCCTTAGGTAGTAAAAAGTTCATGCTTCCATAGAAATTTATGTTCCTGATATTCACATAAAACTCACATAATAACAGAATAGTTTGAGTTGGAAGAGACCTTTAAAGGTCATCTAGTCCAAGCCCCCTGCCATGGGCAGAGACTTCTTCAACATTGGGTTGCTCAGAGCCCTGTCTAACCTGACCTTGAATGTTTCCAGGGATGGGGCATCCATAACTTCTCTGGGCAACTCTGTGACAGTGTTTCACAAGGATGTAAAAAAATCTTCCTTATATCCTTCTATATTATATATATCTTATATATATAATAGATATAGTAGATAAGAATTGCTTATTTTTTAGACCTATATCTGTCTGCCCATTTTTAGTTTAAAACCATCACCCCATGTCCTATTGCAAAGGCCCTCCTAAAAAGTCTGTCCTTATCTTTCCTGTGAGCCCCTTTTAAGTACTGAAAGGCCTCAGTAAAGTCTCCCTGGAACCTTCTCTTCTTCAGGCTGAACAACCCCAGCTCTCTCAGCCTGGCTTTATAGGAGAGCTGCTCCAGCCCTCCAGTTATTTTTGTGGCCTCCTTTGGACCCACTCCCACAGGACCCTGCCTTTCCACGCTGAGGGCTCCAGAGTTGGATGCAGTGCTGCAGGTGGGGGTCTCATGAAAGCAGAGGGGCAGAATCCCCTCCCTCACTCGTGCCCACTCTGCTCTGGATGCAGCCCAGGACACTGGTGGCTTTCTGGGCTCTGAGGGCACGTTGCTAGCTCAGGTTCAGCCTCTCACCCACCAGCAGCCCCAGGTCCTCAGCAGAGCTGCTCTCAATCATTCTCAAACACCTCTGGAAATCAGTTCAAAGACACAGACTTTGTTATGCTTGTCAGTCATACTTTTTAATGTATGTTTTAAGGTGCTTTTTTGTTACGAACTCACGGGAATTGCTGATGAGTGTGACTACTTAATAATGGAGTAAAAAGAAAAACTCCTTCAGAAAGCAGAGAAGATCTGTCTGCAGCTGATGGTGCAGTACAAGTGACATGGGGATTGCTTATTAAACTACACATTCTCTGGCTTTGCTTTGGGATCATTTCACCACAGAGCACTAATGGATGGATTGCTGCATAGGACCAAAGGCAGGATACTCCATCCAGCTGGCCTGATTGCACTTGGCTGGAAGGAGCTTGGTTTCTTAAACCGGGGGAAAACTCTATTCATCAACACCTCCTTGCACAAAGGGGGAGGCTTGTTTGTGTTGAGGGGCAGCAGGCAAATTGGTTTCTCTTTGTCTTGGCCTTCCTGTGCTATGGCTTTGCAACTCCTCCATCTCCAGCGAGACTCACAGTCCCTTTGTTGCCTCCTGCCCATTTCCATGGCAGCGAATCCCACCTGGCAAGCCCAGGCCAAACGTCGCGGCGTGGACAAGCCGAGGGAGGGAAACAGCCGAGTGTGGGAGCAGGGCAGAGCACGAGCAAGAATGGAGCCTGTCACTAGGGCTGACTGTACGTAATTGCATAAATTCCATCAAGTGCATCCCATGGTTTCAAGCCCCTGGAAGCTGTAAATAATGTGTTTTAATTAATGGGTTGCCAGGAGCTTTAAAGGAAATCAGATTGGACCGAGGGCTGCAGAATTAGGCAGCTGCAGTGGCTGGAGTGTGCGAGCAGTTCGACTAACTGCTGGGTATTCATTTTACTTTAATTACACGACTTACAGAGCTGAAAGCTCCTGCCATCCTCACCTGGGTGCTGTTGAAATCCATGAGGTGTGGAGCTGGGGAGTTGGGTGGAACTGGTTGACAGCAACAGCAGAGGAGACTGAAGGCTGGGCAGGGTTGTGAACTTCAAAGTCATGTGAATTTCAGTGTTTCCTGAACTGTGGGTCTTTGTGCGATCCTTGTGGTTTGGGTTTTACATTTTCTGCACATCCAGCGTGATGGGTGGTGACCAAGAAGCCTTTTGTTTCCGTCCTGTGCTAGCTGACCTTCAGGGCTGGCTGTGAGGAGGGGCAGAGGAGCAGTTGCTTTTTGCAAATGTGTGAAGTCCCGTGGAGGGATGTGTGTTGCAGCTGTGCTGTATGAGTGATTGCTGTAGCATTTGGTAACTCACTGGGGAGCAGAATGAGCAGTGTGAGGGCCACTGACACTGGTTTGTTTTTAATGCCTTTTCCTGTCAGCATCTTCCACCACAACCACGATTAGAGATCGACAGTCTCTGCCTCAGTTTCTCTCCATGCGTGCTGAGGTTGATGGCGCTGCCCTGTTGGCGTGGGGATGTGGTGGAGAGGAGGTGTCTGAAGCTTGGGAGCTATGCCAGTAGAAGTGGGAGCAGAGATACCTCAGGTGGATAGATAAAAGGGTTTTGTCAATCCCTAGTGTGGTCCAGCTCACCGACAGTCTGCCTGCTGCTCTCCCGACCTCGGATCACGGCAACTGGAGAGTGAGGGGAAATGTGCCCACTAAAAATGTTGACATGGTTCCACCATCTGCTTCTACTGTATTAACTTTCCTGACTAATTGCATGTGTGATGCTGTGCCACATGGTAGCTTTGTTCTTTACATCAAAAGACAAAGCCTCTTTGTGTTTCCTGTGGACCTCTGAACCACACTTGCCATTGAAGGCCCTGTCAGTGCCACACAGTAGCTGTTGATGTCTTCTTGCCTTGATGATTAGAGCACTTGGAATAAGTAAGCCTGGTCATACTTGTTAATAGGTTAAAGGGTATTGTTGCATGCATCATAATTTCCATGTTGTGCCTATTCAGCTCCCACCCCCAGGGTACTGGTATTTAATATTGCAACGCACAAAAGCGTTTTGACAACACGCTATGATGGGTGAAGAGGTTTGTGCCTGAATGGAGGAGCTGTGTGACCCGTGCCTAACTCTTAACCTGACCACTCCACTTAATGGGATGCAGGAGCCCATCCGCTCGTGCTTCCTGGCAGAATATTAATAGACATTTGTTTGGCGCTGTTCCGCCGTAACAGACTTGGATCAGAGGATGAACCTGCTGTTCAGTCTGAAACGATGCTGGCTTTGGAGACAGTTTTGAAAATGCTTTTGTGTGCGATCCCTTACAATTCCCAGAGCTCTGATTCAAGTGGTCTTAAAAAGCAAGATTCCTGGCAAATTAGTCATTGGATGCAATTAATGTCTTCTTTACAGAGGCAGCTAACAGAGCTGTAGGGAAGGTATCTTCACAGGGACATCTGTGGCACTGGTCCTTCTAAAGATCATTAACAACCAAGCTCTAAATTTCAGTTTTTATTTTTCATGGACATTCCTGATGTGTTGCTGCACTCAATTCACTTCAGGTTCCTACACCATGCCTCTTGGTCTGACATGAGAGTGCTTTCTGTAGTGTTGGTTATGGCACAGGGGGTTTCTATGTGTATTTTTTTTCTTTTGTGGTGTTCCAGTTATTGCTTTCCATTTTCCGTTTCTATTTTTGGTCTCTGAAGTAGTTAAATAATTCAGATCCATGAGTGTAGAGTCAGAAAGGGTAACTTTTTCAAATAATCCTAGAAAAAAATGACTACTTCAAAAGTGCCATAATTTTGCTAAAAACAAAGCAAATGGAAAAAGAGGATACAGCTGAAAACACTAGATGTAGGTCTCTAGAAAAACCCCTGCTCCTTTCATTGTTACTGGGTCTTCGTTCTTCCAGGACACTGCAATGGGTCTTTTAACCATAGTATTTTGGCTTCCTACAAAGTAAACCATGGTATGTGGGTTTTTTTCCTTAACTGCATAGANAACTTATTGATTAAAGTAGGAACAGGAGAAGAAGAGCAAACATTGATCCAACATTAAGCAACTGGACCATGTATAAAATGCAGCGTGGCTTCTAATAAAAAAAATACATAAATGCAGCGAAGTAACAGCTTCATTTCCCCTGCTGTTGGCTGCCAAACAGAACGCTCAGGTGTGTTCCTGCACATGTAATTCCCTAACTGGGAGCACAAATCCACGTCTCCTTTCCCTGCTGCACCCCCCCATGGATTTGTGCACGGAACTGGCAATACCCCTCAGACATCCCAGGTCTGTTACACTTCTGGTTTCCCCTCTCCTTATCCCCTACTAACAGAAGGCATCCTTTTGCCACTGGGAGGATTGAGGCTTCAGAAGTCTGTGATTTAGGTCATTGATCCCAACTCTTTGACAAGCGTTTGCTTTTTTCCTCTTTTCTTTGTTTTGTTAGGGATTGGGAGTTTTGCATCGAGTTCTGTTGGGTTTCCAGTATGTCATTAGACTTGGGTGATTTATATTACAGGTCAGGGCTGTCTGTGCTGTTTAGCAATTAACAGATTTTTGTAAACGTGCAATGCTTGTGCACAGGAATGTGGTGAGCGTGTGTTTTAAACACAGAACTCACAGGTGTAAATACCAGGTTCCTGTTTTTCCACACAGTTGTGAGTAACAGTATGGGGCCTGGAGCCACGCCAAGTTCTGCAAAACAGCCTTTAAACACTATATATTTCTCTTTGGCTGTTTCAAGGCTGTTTTGCAGAGGAAGTGGCTGGCTCTACCTGCAATTTTGGGGGCTCTCGGTGTGTAATGGCACTGCTCTGCTTTCAGTGGCAGAGGTGACTGGGGAAATCGCTGCTGCTTCCCCACAGATGTTTTATGCTCTCACAGCCCATGTTGGCCGAGCGAGCCAACAAAGGTGCAGCCAGGGGTTGAGGTTTGCCAGAAATGCCTTATGCTGATTTTAACCCCAAAGAACTGTAGATCAAGCAGCTGCTGTGAAAGCGTGACAGGGAGTTCATCCCACCTGGGTCTGCACAGAGTTTAGGGCCCCTGGATTTACCTCCTGCGTGCAAACCTGGCGTGAAATTCTGCTGAAGGTGCCGTGTTTTGCTTTGGTGCACTTTAACCTCGCAGTGTGCACTCTAAATTGAGGCACTGAGAACTTAAATGCTGTGTCTGAGCTGTGAAAGGCAATTTCTGCACCTCAGAGCTCTGGTGTGTAATGTTTCAAGGTGACAGCATAACCCAGGTAAGAAATAGTAGCACTTGAGGCTTTGGGAATGTTTTTGCTGTGTCCGCT
Organism: Scytalopus superciliaris; assembly: GCA_013400415.1. Taxonomy (NCBI): domain Eukaryota; kingdom Metazoa; phylum Chordata; class Aves; order Passeriformes; family Rhinocryptidae; genus Scytalopus; species Scytalopus superciliaris. Next base: position 243,096 of record VXBX01001954.1, on the reverse strand, counting down.
GGTCTTGGAGGTTTTCTTACCACCACCTATGAAAAAGGAATGATGCTTAAAACCATCCAGACAGAAAATAGCAACTATATAGGGAGGCCCTCCTTGTCCTTATATCCCACTTGGTGAAAGGATCTGCCTTCACATGTCTTAGTCTCTTTTCTCTCATCTTCTGAATAACTGAAGGCAGTTTTATCCATAAAGTATGGCTGTTCTGTTTCCCTGGTACCTGTCTGACAAGCTACGGGCATGTGTGTAGGTGGAAACCAAAATTGCTCCATCAACTCAAATTAACCACTTTTGCTTTTCTGCCTTAATATATTTGCTATCAGAAATAGCTTTCAGTCTGTTTTGTCCTCAGGAAACCTGGCTTTTGTCATCAGGGGGCTTGACTTTGGTCATCAGGGACTTCGGCTGAGGGTTATAAAACCTATATTGAAAACAGGCATCGTAGGGTGTTGTAGGAACATCTGTGACCAATTTTGCACAGACCACTGAGGCCAGTGATTATTATTCATGGAGTTTGGTGATGTTTCATCAGTGTAGAATAAGGCCCCTAGTGTTTAATTCCCAGAAATGGAAAGAGAATAATGTCAAGTGCCTCTTGAGGACTCTGCAGACGTCCTTCCTTGTGAAATAACATACATGGAGGTGCCACCCCAAGAGCTTGTCTTACAACAATGTCTTGCTTGTTAAAAGAAAGCAAAACAAAACCCAGAGAGGCAGACAGAGCTGGCAATTCTGTCAGCGAAAGTCAGTGTGGATGAGCTTCAGTCAAGGAAATATTTAGAAACAAACTGGAAACCCGGAGCATACCAAATCCTTTGAAAAGGTCGTGACTGCAGCAATATGGAGTTCTGGAAACACGTGGCAGAGTGATGGCTGCTCTTTTCCATACAGAGGAAATCTTGACTTGAGCATAAGATAGAGCAACCACACCATCAAATGAGGCTGAAAGACGTGGGTCAGCTCACTGACTGTGCCCCAGGTTTGCTGAGTGACTTGTGGCACATCATTTAGCGTGTCTGTGTATCCGTAAGGGAGGGTGTGCGTGACTTGTGCATTTCAAGCAGATCTCTCTGAAGAGGAGCGAGTTTCCTGATAGCTTTTTCATACACTGCTACCTTTTATAATGTTCACTTCAAGAAGTGTTCTGTTTCCTGGAGCTTGGCCATGTCTATGCACTCGCCAGCCTTCTTGCCCCTGTTGCTGCTGTGTGAGCCTCTGTGAGGTTTTTCCAGTGGTGTGTTTTGGCAGTGGCTGGCAGGAGCTTTTTCACCCCTCCCGTGCAGTGTCACATTGCAGAGAGGTTGATCCAGCAGCATCCAGAGGTGACTGCAGTCTGGACAGGGTTGTCAGCCTATTTCTGAGCAAAGCTGGGGTGTATTTAAGATGCTGGTAGGCAAATCTGTTCCTTCTTCCCCCCTCCTCTGCAGAAGGGCACGATTTTCTAATTTACAGGTAGAACGGGGAAGAAGTTGGTTGGGTTTCTCGTGGGTTTGCTGGTTGTTGTTTTTTAGATTCCAGAGGTTTGAACATTGAGGTGATGTGGGTTCCTGGAGAACAGCAATGAGGAAACTGTCACAGAACCTGGTTTTATTCAGCTTAAAAGATCACTGATCTTTTATGAGTGGATTTTAAAAAAAACAAAACTGGAGGAAGCTGAAGGAAAAATGGAGGGAGCAGATGTTGGAGGGAGCCTTGCCTGAAGGAGTGTGGGCACGTTCCTCTGAAGTGAGTGAGGCAGCACTTGAGCTTTCTGCCTGGGCTGTTCCCAGCTGTGGAGCTCTCCAAGATAAAGCCCCAGAGCTCTGACAAAGCCTTCAAACTTCCAAGGAGAACTTGTTTTGAATACCCAAGTAGTATGTTTTACAGACCTCTAATGCCCTCGAAGGAGCCTGCCAGTCCAAGTGAATATTTTTGTCCTTGAATCCTCTTCAATGATTCCTGCTTTTCCTACTGGTGAAGCATGGTTTGTAAGGACAATTACTGCATTCATTAGAACAACTTATTTATTTGTCAAAAAACAGAGCAGCCTTTGAGTGCAACAGTCCCTTCTTAAAATCTGAAATGGCAACAGCAACCTGAGGACAGATTGGGGAAAAGTATTGTTCAGTTTTACCTTGATTTACATGAGTAAATTTAGGAATGTGTTTGTTAGTTTAAGTCACTTTAATTTCATACATGAGAACAGTATGCTGTTTCAGCATTCTGCTTTTCGTAGCTTTTAATCAGGTGCTGCCCTTTTCCTTACATTAAATTCAGTGTTAAACATGAAAATGCATTTAAATAATTCTAATGAGGCTTACTCACGTCACTGTTTAAAATGCACAAAGGTGGATACCTTTGATACTAATGAAAAATCACAGGTGACATCTCTTTTTCTTCTTTTAATGTCATTGAATCTGATTTGATTGATCAGAGGGGCTTCAGGCTCAGCAGCTGCGTGTTTTGGGCAGCCCCAGAGCCTCTGACTGGGATTTTGTCAATGGGGCGTTGTTTTCTGGGACTGGTTTGAGGGTCTTGGGGAGAAGTTTCTTTAGAATGTGTTTCATGTGGAGTATCAAAGGGACTGTGGTCTGTGTCTGAGCACTGGCTGTTTGAGAGGATCTGATTAATCTTGCTTTATAAATGCATTTGCCTGCTGAGACGGCAGCGTCAAAAAAATGGCCGGATTCAGAGAGTGGTTAAATATTCCCTTTCATTACTTCAAGGTGTCCTTAGTTGTCTGAAAATTAAAAGGACTGGATGATCCACATGCACTAGAATTTCCTGATACTTCAACTCTTGTATCTTCTCTGCTGCTGTTTTGTAGCAGGTTCCTGGGATTTCCCATGCCAAGGATTTGCCCTGGCAGAGGTGCTGGGAAGGATCAGGCTCCCAGCATGAGGTGCTTGGGTTCCTTAAGAGAACTAAGATATCCTTTGGGTATATAACCCGATCAGAGGGTTTGGGATTGATACCACAGACTTTTTTTGAAGGGCAGGGATGCTGACAAAGTGTGTGGTTAGGGCTCAGTCTCCTGCTCCAAGAGTTTTATGGGTTTGGGAGTATGTACCAGATTTGTGGTGAACATAACTGAGAATTAAATTTTTTTTTAAAAAAATTACTTTCTTCTTTGCTGGGAATTTCTGTTTGGGAGTGACATTTGCAGTGATCAGGAGCTGATCAAGGTTACATATTGAAAATAACTATTTGCTGTCAGGTTTTGCATAGCCCAGAAAGCCTCTCAAGAGCTGGATCATGAGCCCAGCCCTTACTTTGCTCCTGTAGGCAGAAAACCTTGTTGGGCCATGCAAGTGACTCAGCTGGGGTATGTTTTCTTGTGTGTGAGACTGGATTAATGGAGGCCCTTAGAGGTGCAGGGTGACCCATAATAATGATGTGTGTTGTTCTGGAAGGAGCTGGATCCTGTCCCATTACACACTGAGCTGCCTCTGGCACCTCTCTGGGCTGAGCAGGGCCCAAGGTCTGTGGTTAAGCTCCTCAACTCCTGTGAAGCTGCTTTTCTTCTCCTATGGAGTCTTGTCAGGGGCTCTGATAAGCCACTGATCAAAGTTGCCATTGAAGTTTCCCAGCATGAAATGAAACCCTGTTTTATGAATTTCAATGCCTCTTTTCTGGCCTCCCATTATCACGTCCTACAGGGGTGTGCTGTTTTGTTACTGCAGAAGGATCACAGCAAAACTTCCATTGTACGGTTTTCTACTTCATTTTGTTGTATCTTTTACAGCAGCTTGGGTGAAACTGTTTTCTGCAAGAAGACTGAATATTGGCTGCAAATGAGAGCAGTTTGATGGGAGGTCTGGTGTTGATTCAGAAGTTAAAATAGGAGCAGGATCTGTGTAAAGGAATGACGGTAGTGGAACAAATCAAACCGGTTTTCAATGGGTTTGGTGTCTGGGATTTTTAAATCCCTGACTGCCACCTTCCCTCTGCAGTAAACCCACCTTGGGATGAGATCCACGATCTGGGCAGCACCATGGCAACTTTCTGCTCTTATCTCCCTCTGGGGAGCTGTGATTTTGACTGTTCTCTATATTTGGCTACCAATTTTATGAAACTTGTAGGAATAGACTGATTTTCCCCATCTTTCCCCTCTTTTAGAACTGGTGGAAATTGGCCAACAGTTACTGAGGGGAGAAAAACAGGGAGAGAGCACAGTTTGCAGGGTTAATGCTCAAGGATGCTTTCATTAGCCTGGTTTTGTGTCTGGATACACAACCCAGAGTCTGAACAAAGCCCTTAATATAAAAATCCTGTGTTTAGAGTCTGTTATTACTTTGTAGGGGTTCATTATCTTATGGGGGAAAAAATTATCTTATTTTAAAGTGTCCTTTAGAAGCAAGTTGTAATAAGATAATGTGCTTTTACATTAGTGCTGCTACTGAACAACTACAGAGAACTGTTAAGAGGTGAAATACATTAATTCTGCTCTTCAACTGTTGGTTTGGGGAAATCAGGAGTAGCAAGAAATGAAACTATTGTGGAGTTGGGTATTTCTTAGGGTTACAGATGTGCAAAATAGGAATAAACAAGACATCAATTGAAAATTGGACCACGGGGGGCCTGGTGTCTTACAAGGAGCAACTGAAAAGATGTACCTGCCCTGTAAAGCCTCTAGAACTGAGGCAGAAGTTAAGTGAGGTTAAATGAAGTGACTGAGGGCAGTGGGAGAATGTTGGGCTTTATTAGAGAGAGCAAGAAAGAATAAATCCTGAACTTTTCCATTAGATTCAGATACCTGTTTGGCTTAGGGTCAGGGATTTGGCCTTTCAGAAGGGAGGTATTTTTGGAAGTTAGAAGTCACATTTATATCACCCTGTCCCTGCTCTTAGCCAGTACAAGACTTGTTCCTTTCAGTGTATATTTGTTTCCACCAACCTAATTATACACGTCCCCAGTGATTGCTTTCTTATGAATTCCCTCTATAAATGTTCATATTCTGAACCACACTCCCCGGGTGCTCTGCTTTTGATTTGCTGCAGGGATGACCCCTGAATCCTCCCTTGCAGTTCAGGATCAGAGATGTGAGTGATGGAACGAACAAAGATGTCTTGCAACATGAGAGACTGTGTTGGTTTGATGCAGTTTTGTTTAAAATTCAGCATTTTTCTGTCAATGCTGGGTAAAGATGAAACCTTCTGTCCCTCCCCCCTTGCCTGCCTTTCTGGGAGGAGAGAAGAAGGAATGACTGACTGAGTTTTAAGCAAGGTTTCCTTTGGAAAGCTGCCCGAGCCAGGGCTCTTTCCCTGTGGGAGCTGAGTGTGCCATGGTTGCACAGGTGCCAGTGGAGTCCCTGACAGCGTGTCCAGCTGCAGATGTGAGAAAGGAAAAGCAGGAGCTGAAGGCAAACGAAGCAAGAGTGAAAAGCAACGCCGTGTCTTTGGTGTCACTGTGTGGGGGGAGGAGATGAAAGGCTCTGTGTTTGCTCCCTACCCTTCTCTTCTCTTGGTGCAGGTGTGGGTTTGCCCCCCAGGAGCACAGGGGTCCTGTGGCTGCCTACTCTTGTTTGTTTATGTCCATTTGGAAGAGACACGTGAGCAGAGCTGCCCCGGCTGCTTACGGCAAAGGAAATGAGGGACATGCATCTCAGGGGGACAATTAATTTTGCTTGGCTGAAAAATTTCCACGCCGGGTGAAACCATAGAATTAACTTGTGTCCTCCCCATTGTCTAAAGGGGGATGTATTTATTTATTCTACATTTTAATGCACCGCTGACGATTCGTGGTGTTGAGCCTCAATGAATTATTGATAGAGGAAAGGTGTATAACATGGGAGATTAATAGAAAGGGTTATCGGACTTCAAAAAGAAAAAGGAAGGAAAAGACAGAGTGCTGATATTTTAATTAACTGCGCCCTGGCCGTGTTGTGATCCCGGAGACGTGACGATTGAGTGCCAGAAGGTGAATCTGGTTGGAAATAAAGTGATTCCAGTCTTGTGTTAGAGGTGAGAAATAAGACAGTGCTTCGGTATTCTCACAGTTTGAATAATCTGGGTTGCTGTTTGCAACAGAAAGTGGAGTTTGTTGGAATTGAGACAGCCTTGCAAGAGCTGTGACCCCAGTGCTGCTGGAGAGTAACAGTAGTAAAAAATAATAACAAATCAAAGACAGTCTTGAAAACATAACTAATAAAAAAGAGAAAGAAATTTAAAATAATATAGAAATAAATATAATAATCACAGGAAGGTTTGAGCTCCCCCTCTCCTTTAGGAGATCAAACAGCTTAGATTCAAACAAAGGACCAAACACATTTGTGTCCTGCTGATTCACTGTTGGGCCTTTGGGTGGGTGTGGGGACACAATGACACGTCTGGGTTTGGTCGCTGCTGGTGAGTGGGGGAGCACATGAACACCTTCCAGGGGACACCCCAGCACTGGCAGTATGGCTTTGCTCCCCTCCTGGGAGTGCAGGCAGGCAGTGCTGTGGGATGGGGGAGCAGTGTCAGGGCAACAGAGCCACGGGGCCACCATCTGCTGTGGGCAGGTTGGCCACGCTACAGCAGTGGCCTCTTACAGCCCTCCCTGGGGCTGACCCCTCGCTCGTGACTGTCCTCTTGTCCTGGAAATATATGGGAGTGTGAGACTGAGGGCAAAAGGGGAGGTTTATTTTGGGGTGAAATGGTGGGTTTGTTGCTATTCGGATCCCTAGAGAATAAGCTAAAAGGCAGTTTTCTTATGGAAAACAAGACATTAGGACATTGAGAGAACTAGTATAAAATGAAACACTTTTGGAAATGAAGCTTCTAATGTCTCCAGTGTTACACTAGTCTCTGCTTTCTGGATGAGGCTGCAATTTTATCATTTGTAGATGCCACAACCTTCCCCTAAGAGCAGATACCAACGTCTTACCCAGTCAGCTTCACAGTGAGCAGGAGGGTGCTCTGACTTTGTTGTGCATGGGTGTCCTGACAGAGGCTGGTCAGCCTTTCTGGCCATTAAATACATCAGGTGCATCACCACTCGCATTAACTACACCAGAAGTGATGTGTGATAGCCAGTTTCACACGTCTGGGATTTCTGAGAGGAGACGTTCAGGAGAAAGTCTTTTCCCTCTGCTAACAGACGTGCAATGTCTTTGGATTCGTAGTATGACTGGTCTCTTTTAAAACCCTTGGTTTAGATGAGATTGGGTTTTATCCTCTGTTAGTTCATAATATCTGTTTCTGAATGACTGAAGAGAAAATTGAAAATTGTCTTTTTATCCTCTCCAGAATCTGGCTCATTTAACAACAGAAGGGGAGTAAATGTATGTTCTCTATAAACTACATCCTCAGAGACTGTACAGCTGCTTAGTGATGCTTTGCAGTGTTTTCCTGCTGGATGCCTGTTCAGGGAAGCCACATGTTTTGAGTGCTAGAAAATGAGTGCTTGATTCCAGCCATGTGGATCTCTCAGTGCCTCACACAGTAATGCTCCTTGTGCCCTGTGTGGGCACGTGAGTGATATTTAGCGTGGCTCCCTCCCTGACAGCAGCTTGGGTAAGAAAACAAGAAAGGAAAATAAAAGCTCGAACCTGGAGGGCTTATTTGTTGTGTATAATGCTTTGAGAATGTTTGCTGGAATGAACACTGATGTAGCAGTGGTGTGTGCACGTGACTTGTGTGAGGGAATGGCTGTCAAGCACAAGGCTGGCTGTGACGGCAGCTGAGCCATGGGACAGGCTTTCCAGGGAGCTTGTGCTGTCTCCATCTTGGGGGTTTTTCTGACCAGACTGGATAAAATGCAGAATAAGCTGGTCTGACCTCAGAGCTGAGCCTGTCTTGAACAGGAGGTTGGACGTGGTGACCCCCTGAGGTCCTTCAGCACCTGAGTCTTCCTGTGATCCTATTACTTTGTGAGCAGCTTTGCAGGGGAAGGAACAAATCTCCCAGCCACCACTTCCTGTGTCAGTGGGTACTGACAGAGCTCTGCACATACCAGTTATCCAGAGAGTGTCTCACCTCCAGGGGGGTAACCCTTGCTCAGGACTCTCACTCCAGTTCACAGTAGAGAAGCCATTGAAGTCACCATTGCAAAAGCAGTGAGTGACTGTTGGTCACATTGACACCATGGACTGAAGGGACCAAATATATGCAGAATTCTCTCTTTGTGCTGCAGTGGAAAGATGCTGACTAGTGTTGCAGAGCAGGGGTGGTGCTGTGCCACTGGCACGGAGGAACAGGCCGATTAATTCATGTCTTGCATCTTTTTCAAGCCCTAGATTAATGCAAGCAAAGCAGAGAGTGTGGAGTGGTTGGCATTTAATGAAGTGAATTTTAGTGTTTGAAGGAGTGCTTTTTATGATCTTCTACTGCAATGACAGAGGTACTAAAAAGCCATGAATAGGTTGCTTAGATAGAAACATTATTATTTAGATCGTAGTATTCCAAAGGTGAGACTTGTTTGTCTTGCCTGTCTGTAAATCATGAGCATGCTTTCAGTTCCATGAAGGCAGCAGCTTTTTATAGTAAAAGCCTAAGAAAATTCTTTTGAAAAAGAACATTCCTGATTTTTGAATGACTGGAAGAAGACGTAGAAGGGTGAATCCTTGTTAACTAATGGAGGGGTAAGAGTTCTAGTGAGAAGAAACACCCATCTGTGATATGTGTCTGATTCTGTCATGAAGAAGCAATGTTGAATGTGAAATGAATCCTCTTAGCACAGGGCAATCAGTGTCATCCTTAGTGGATATTCTGCACTGCTTATATTCATGCCAAGTACTTTTTTCTTTTCTTGCAGCAAAGAAAACTTGTGCTGAGTCAGATTTCACTTGTGACAACGGCCACTGCATCCCAGCCAGGTGGAAATGTGATGGTGAAGAGGAATGTCCTGATGGGTCAGATGAATCAGAAGCAGCATGCAGTGAGTAGCACAGAAAAGCAGAGTTTCTCAGACATGTTTTCTTATCAAAGCACAGATAAGAAAGTGGAAGCTGTTATTCCCAACACTTGCAGGAGGATCTGTCAGCTTATGCTTGTTAGAACAAAAGTTACAAAGACAAAAGATTCAGGTCGTTCGAATCACATGGTTTGCAAATTTAAAAATGTACCAGTTTTCTAGACTGTGACACAGGCAGCACTGTCTGGTGTGGATTTCTGTCTGGGGGGGGAAGTGCAAACATCCTTAGCTGGTTGTTGGGCTCATGATCAGCAGCAGTGCATGAAGAGTCACACTCACCTGGGATCAGGCTTTTTGGAAACTCAGATTTGCATGTTTTGCATGGTACCATATTGGGGTTTATCATCACTGCAGACAGCACTTCTGTCATTACAGGGGAGCTTTGCAATGTTAGAGCATTGCTCAATCTTTTCTTTTTCTATTTTTCCTCCAAGAGCAAATGAAAGGAAAAAGTAGCAGATGAAAGGTGAGCAATGTAAAATAACTAAAGCTGAGAATAAATATGACAGATGTTAACTGCAGGTAACACCTTTTAAAAACCCAGTGAGTAAAAAGAACGTGCTTGATTTTCACATAGTGCATTTTATCTCATCCTTTTGCCTCTCTGAGGAGGCCCATTTGTGCTCGGTTGTTCTAGAACTGTGAAGGGTTGTCTGATGTTGAGGTGAAGGGAATTCCAGGGATATTTGAATGAAAACACTGATATGTAGACTTCTATTTGTGTGCTTACTTATGTCTGCAGATTTGTTCTTGGGCAGACCAAGAAATTAGTTAGTACAAGCTGTTCCATTGAATTTCCAGTCATGCACTTCACCAATATTCCCATGAGTCAGAAGCAGTGTTGGAGGAAGTATTTTATCGGATTCCACCAGAGTGGGGCACACAGCGGACTTCGAAATTAACCATACTTTTATTTTTAATCCTAGTACCAGTCCTACTTTCTCCCTAATTAAGGAAGATGAATGCGCTTCTCTCGAACAGAATGAATCATTTTTGCAGCCCTGTAAAGGCTGCAGAAAAAAAATCCCTTCGATAAATACATTAACATATGTATGTACTGTATTTGCTGGTCGTTCACCCTGTTCCTCCTTGGTTCAAAGATGTCTCATTAATCCCACTTCCACTACCTGATTGTCTCGAGGGGGCTGAATAACTAAGCAGCTCCATTCACTGCAGTCTCTGTCTGCAAATAGGCCATAGCACGAGCTGTGGATAGGCCATTCAGTGCTAAGGTCCCTGACAATTTCTGTTAATCATCTTCCATTCCTTTTCTAGCCATTTCATTTTCCATCTTTCCCCCCACTTATTTCATCCTTTGGGGAAATCAGCCTTAAGTGTCATGAAAGAATCTTGACCTGAGCCCTCTGATTGTTACCATCTGGGACTGCCATCCTCGGAGCAAAGTGATTTGTTCAGGGTTTTGTGGGGTTTTTAATCTTCTTTTTCTTTCCATTCTTGAAAACTTGTAAGACCACTGAAATCTGCACTTCTGTGGTGGGTCTTTCGTTGAGAAAAATAGCTGGATCTTGAAACAACTCCCTGCTGGTAATAACAGTGGGCCAGTGTCACCTCAGCACTGAAAGAAGTTTGTTCCCATTCTTTAGTATATGTGTGACTAACAGATGAGTCAGGAATTCCTGGGGAAAGCAGCAGTACCTGTATGGATCAATTCTTAATTTGTTTTTTTAAATGCAAGGGCTTGGAGACCAGCTTAAAGACTGTGGCATGTAGCAATGCCATACTTTACTTGTTTGTAAGTGTATCAGGCAGACTGACAGCACTTTGCCTCAAAGAAAGATATTTAGGCTTTATGTGTTTTAGCCAACTTAGACCTATTTTTGTGTGGTGGGTACATGGGCCTGAGTCTCAGTGTTCACACAAGCTGTGTCTGACTTGTGGCTGGCTCACGAGAGACACCAATGCTCCTGTCTGTACCAATGAAAAACTTGCCTTTGAGGTCTAAAAACGTCTGCAGCTAGGATTTTGAAACTTCACTTGTTTTCTAGGACTGTTCAGCTCTAAAGTTCACAGTTACCTGGATGAAGATGAAGTAATTTTACTCTTATGACTGTTGATAGCCATAGGCTTTAATTTGCTCAGTAGGGACATTCTCTCCAAAGGTGTTTTGTATCCTTGTCAAAATGTGTGTCACCTCCAAGGTTGATCCAAGGACACAGAATCAGCCTGATGGCACATCATCAGTGCTGGTTGAGGGGTGACTTCACGTATGTTTGCAGGTCTTCCTACCACTGCTGCTCAAGACAGCAACGGGTTATAAACCTGGCAGACCGTTAAACAAGAAGCTGGAGTGTTGAGCTTTGCTTGCAATTTGGACCCTTAACAGAAAAGACCTGGCTCTTTGTGTGTGTAAATGTGATTTAAGGGCAAAGAAGAGGCTGCAGTGACAGACAGAAGGCGTAGAGAGAGACAGAATCCATGGTTGGACATTCCTGTATGGTCCCTTCCTCCCTGTCCCATGTTCTTTCTCTCTGATGAAATCAAGGCTGAACTTTGTCCTTGAGGTGGGGAATGACTTCAGGTCTCATTTTCCTGCAGCAGAGCCCTGTGGAGGAGTCTGCACTGCAGAGCTTCCCTAGGGAAGGGACAGGTTGGGAAATAGAGATTTCTCACCTCTGGCAAGATCAAACTGCTGTATAAAATCAATTGCTTTCAGACAGGCCACATAATTGCCAGCACCTCTGCCAGGCTCTGGGGTTATTCCTCAATTAACACAGCACTGGGACATTGTCCATAACCTATTTTTGAGCCCATGAGTTTAAGAGCATTGATAGTGCTGACTGATGCATTTTAGGAGTGCTTCCAGTTTAGAATGTGATGAGAACAAGGCAGTTCCTCTCAGCATCTAGCCACCTGCTTAAATGGCTTTTTATTTTCTGAATGCTCCTGTGGTGTGGTTTTAAATACAGTTTGTGCTCTCTTACTGGTAGTTAGGGATGTTGTGTCCCCAGCTCTAATGCTTAATTAAAGGTGGCAGTTTGTGGTGTTTGGGTATTTTTACCAAAACCAGAACAGTCCTTTGCTCTCTCTGTTTCCCAAATCAGTGAAGTTGCTCAGCTTTGTACCCAACAATATCCTCTCCAGGGCCATTACCTATCCCCTGGTGCTCAGGACAGCATGGCCTGTGTCCTGTTGGCTCAGTGAGATGGCATCACATCTGGCCTGACTTCTGCTGGGCCTGTCAAGTCTGAGGCCTTTTCTGCTATTTATGTGAGGGTTTTTTTGTTGTTGTTGTTCTTGTTTTTGGTTGTTTTGTTTACCTGTGTTTTCTTCAAGCCACTGAGTATATCTGGGAGTGGTAGGTGTAAGGGTATCTCATGAGTGCCACTGAATTCTCAGCTGGTGAGATCCATAGGACTTCTCCGTTATGGGCTTTGGTTTGATCAGTTTCTAGCATGGACTGATTTTGGAGGAGATGGTTATCCAGGCTGTTGGTTTGAAATGGGTCATTGCAAACACGAAACTGTGCTTATCTTTCTTCATTTTTCTTTGAGTCAGATCCTTAACCTAAACATGCTCTCACATCCATACATTTGTCCAAGTGAATTATTCATGTAACGTGTGAGTGTCACCACTAACCCTCAGTGTTCTGCCATCTGTCAGTTCTTTAGTGCTATTATCTGGCTGCTGAATTTATTTTGTCTCATTTAATTTATATTAATGTTTCAGAGGAATGTGTCCCCCTTTTTTGCAAGCTGACATATTCAGGGGCATCTTGTGGGCTGGATCTGTTGTCTCTGAAGTCATCATCAGAAATAACTCTCAGTTTGTGGAGGAGATGTGTTTTATTACACTTCTGTTTCTGGGTGGAAGCACAGTGAGCCCCAAAATCAAGAGAAGCCAAACCATGTGAACTCAGAATTTAGTGCTGTCCACAAGGGGAAGAAAGGACCCAATTCACATTCAGAAAGTTGTGTTGAGGGAGGCTGGGAGAAGGAGGAAGGAATTTAATATTGAGGAGAAGAAAGTTATTTTGAGAGACGTATTTATTAAATGAAAAGAAGTGGGATGGTAAGTGAGAGGGAACAAAGAAACACCATTTAGCTGTTTCTGCCATGGTGTTCCAGGTGGGGAGGAGGAAGTAGTTCTTGGGCATGCCACCTTCCAGCCTGCTCTTCCTTGACAATGCCTTTTAAGAGTCAGCAGTTGCCTGAACTTCCCCTATTCAGGAAAGGTTGACTGTTTGTACACAAAGCAGATGAACCACTTTGTCCTTGCACAGGGTGCAGGCCAAGGAAATAGCCAGGAGAGGAGCAGGCTTGTCCTGCCTGCCATCAGCCATTGCTGCTCTCCTCCCCACCAGTGCCAGGGAGAGCCTGGAGCTGTGCAGAGCTGCCAGGGCTGGAAGGTGCTCTGGAGTGGGAATGGATTTCATCTTTGTCCTGCCAGCTCGTTGGGACCCACAGAGCTCCCCACAAACCATTAGACAGGGCAGCAAAGCATCTGGAAGTAGTGGGAGGGGAGTTAGTGCTGCTGTCAGCCCACCACCCATGACCCCCACATACCTCACCAGCAGCTGTTTTGAGATAAAGAAAGCATTTTTTCCTTAGAGTTGGCTTGAATGATGAGGCTCTTGTCACTGTTTGCTGCAAGGTTCCACAGCAGCATGCCTCTGGCAACTGCAGGAGGTCTTTGGTACCCTACATATACTCTCCCATTGCTCCAGAGCCCTGGACCTATTTTTCATCACTCTCACTAAAGGCTGCCCAGTGTGGCTTGGTGTTTGCCCTGGAGCTGTGGTGCAGCCACTGCTGATATGCACAGGCTTTGCTTATGCATATGGAAAGATTCCTCACCTTTTCCTTATCCAGTGTCTTGAAGCTGAGAAAGGGGGAAGGGAAGTCATTCTGCTGACTGAGCTAATAGAGACCTCCAGCACAGGGAACGTTCCCCAGCTAATGCTGTTGCAGCTCAGGTACCAAATTATTCTGCTTTTTATACAAAAAGGAAATTTTAAATTTCCCTCTGAAGTATTTTGATTATTTAATCAGTGACTTAGGCAAAAAAAAAAAAATCTCTAGAGAAAAATAAAAACAAATGCTAACAAACAGTAACAGCACTGATGGGAACACAAATTAAAGGGATAGAGCAAGTGAAAATCTAAGCTGGCAAACTCTTGCCTTAGGACATTGTATATATAATGAGATCGAGGAATGCAGGCAGCCATAAACTTACCACTTACTTCTTTTTCAGATATGTGACATTCTCCTAGTTAAGAGCAGAAATTATTATACAGAAAGGTACTGTAGGGTGTGAAGAGGAAGAGGGAGAGAAGGGGAAACCTTAATTCATACTGCATTTAATAAGGGAATGATTTAATAGGGCAGGTTTAATAAGCAGCAGTCCTGGAAATAGATTTAAAAATGGAAATGGAATACAAAATCAAACCCTGAATGTTGGTCTGAAATACAGTACCAGTTCATGCAGTCCTTTCCTATTTTGAAGTACATGTCACGAGCTGTTCAGGGAGATGTATCCAGACCTGACAGTTATATTTTTAATGGGTATTTTCCACGGTCCCAGGCACTCTGTGCTGCTGCTGTGTGTGCTGATCCTCACAGTGGTGGTCACTTCTGCCCTCACGTTCTATTAAGTTGCCCACATGCAAAATCCTGTGGTTGTGGGTGGTGGTGATGGTTCTGTTTGCCCCAAATGCACAATCCTCTCCCAGCTCTCCATCTACTCCAAAGGGTATAACTACTACATCTCTATTACTCCTCTTTGATACAGATCTGCATGACTGAGTGAGCCTGGTGACATTACTGTAGTAAACTGTTCCCTGCCCTCGGAGAATTCTTCCTGAGGAAGGGTGGACTGTCTCTTTCAGGGCATCACGTACACTGGGCCATCGAATTCAAGTAGCAAGAAAAAAAACTAGGCCAAATCAGCCACATATCAGGTTTTAGGACCTGGGGCAGTCACAGAGAGCACATTTTTTCCCTTTCCCCCCCTAAGGTTAAGAGCAGATCTGTTTGTGTGTATGCGATGGCATGGTGGGGGGTCGCAAATGCAGCGGAACATGTAAATTCAGGATTATTCTGTTGGATTAATTTGTTAGAGACCGTTCAGGGAATTGAATACGGTGATGTTAATGCCAGATGTACAGGTGTGCATTGTAACAACACCCTGACTACACAGAACTGGCTAATGCCAGCATGAAGTACAGCAGCTTCTTGTCACTGTCCCCCTGTCACTGTCCTTGTGGGTCATGGGGAGCACTGCTGAGCTACAGCAGCTGAGGGCCTCGTCTGTAAAACAAACACAGGACAAGGCACAGGGTGTGGAAACACTTCTAGAGCCACAGGGTCCTCCTGTGACAAGGCACAGAAGTGGCAGTCTCATTTTCCAGGTGCCCAGACTGGTTTGTAGGGCTAACGATGAAAGCTTTGATTTGTCAGTGTGATCAAATTTATTGAGACAGAATAAAATGAAAACAGCCATGATCCTCTCTCCATGAAGTCATGGAATAATTTAAGACAGATTGGACCTCTGGGGGTCATCTAGTCCAATTTCCTTCTCAAAGCAGATCCCTGTCCTCATGTTTGACCACCCTTATTAATGAAAAAGAAATCCCTTTACCTCAACAGGCTTTCCTTTGTTGCAGAACGTGTCTGTCACCTCCCATCCTGTCACTGTGCACATCCAAGAACATTCTGGCTCCATCTTCTCTAGTCCCTCCCATTTTAGAGTTGAAGGCAGCAATAACATCTTCTTTTAGCCTTCTCTTCTGATGTCCTGACAAATACTGTTCCCTCAACCTCTCCTTGTATGTAGTGTCTCATTTCAGATGATTTCTGTCAGATAATTGGCAGTGACACAGTTTTACAATTGGGATACAATCCTTGCATTGTTCACTCACCTCTGCCAAAGCTTTATCACATCCCAAATAAAAATTGATTCATTTCTCTGTCTTTGGGATACTCCTTAGCTTCCAGGTCTACTTGGCAAAGAGTTCCTGCCTCCTGAAAACTCCTCTTCCATGCAGGTGTTAACAGTACACTAGAGATGGACAAGACTTGTTGAGGCCTGTTAGCAGACCAGGGGTGGTGGCTTACAGTCCTGTGCAGACTTTTAAAAGTCCTTTTTCTCCCAAGTGTATGTAACTCTTCAGATTCTCACAAATGCACCTTCTCTCCTGCTGGAATGTCCCACCTCAGCCAGTGTTCACGTGCTTCCCAAGTGCCTCTGGTTCCTTATCCACTGGAGCCACCTTGAATCCCTCCAGCTGTGTCCTGATTGAGCAACCCCAAGTCGACCTCCATATCCCAAAGAACACAAAACCGTAGGGAATAACACCAGAAGTCTTTGACAGGGTAAGGAATCAAATCCAGTTTTTCTTGCATCCTGTTCCTTTTCTTGAAGCGTGAAATTATTCTTTTTACATCAAAGGAAATTCGGCAAACTCAAAGCCTGGCAGTTTATCCCTCGTAGTGGGATAACTTTGTCTGTGGCTCATGGGCAGAGAATTACATCTCCTTTTTGATGATTACATGGCTTTGGTGATCTCAGCGTTTTGCTTACCTAGAGATGTAAATGAATTTAGGATTTGCAACGATTGTGCTCCAGTTCTGCCTGTGCCACAGAGTTTCAGTAATACCTATTCAAAACAAAACATGTTTTTCCTTTAAGGGAAGGGGTTTAGAGCTTCTGTCTCAGAAGTGACCTTTGCAGCGAGGCCCACTGAGTTGCATGAAAACCAACAGAAAATACCTCCTGGGTCTTTTCTGGTGCCTGTATTGTTGTGTTGTTAAGCAGCGTTACCTTGTGTGAGCGAGTCACCTTTCCATGTCGCTGTGCCAGCTCTGCCACGTGCAGCGTTCCCACAGCTCAGAGCAGCTCTGAGCTCTGCTGCTCCGCTGCTACACAGATTTAAGCACCAGCATTTAAACGTTTTTTTCCTATTGGCCCTACTGTGTTCATGCAGTCCATAAACAGGAATGGTCATAAAAGAGTTTGATGCTGCCTTTTTATGGCTGTAATTAATCTTGCAGTTATTTCGATAGGAGAGAATAGCAGGAAAATGAAAGTTGAGTGTCTGAAACTCTTGTATGTGTAATTATTTAACAGGCTATAAATATTGAACTACTAGAAACTTAAAAGGTTTCCAGAAATCTCAAGTATCTTTTCATTGCTTAGTGCTTTTGTTTTTTCCATTCTCTTGCCACCTGCTTTCTGAAATTCAGATTACCTGATTTTTATATCGATATTTTGGTTTGTTTGTTGGGGGGAGCTCACAGGAATCACAGTTGGTTTAATTATTATGGCTGTTGTGAAAAGGAAGTAATTTCTGGGAATCAAAGGCAGAACATAATTTGGAAATTGAAATGTTTTAACTGAATGAAGCAGTTTTGCATTGCAAGAGCAGACAGCAAACCTTTTGTCCTTTCCCAAATGGGTGAATTACAGTGTGAGGAAAATAAGCGAATATCAAATGACTTTATTTTACCGTTGTTGATGTTAAAACAGCTTCTCCATTTTAGTCTCATAATGAATTCTGTGTTGAAGCTGTGATTCCTTGTCCCACCACCTTTTCCTCGAAGGATATTTTCCCCCTCTTTCTCCATTCCTACAGTTGTAGGATCGTGCTTTCATTCAGGACTAACTCCCACTGAAATCTCTTGCAGTTTTAATGAGGGTCTCATGATACTACATCCTGCTTCCTGGAGGATTAGGATCGTGATTAAGACTGGTTTAATATGCAGTCTCTGCATGCTTTGGTAGATAATTTATGCCATTTAAACCTTGCACTGGAGATTTTTTAATGCTCTGAGATGCCTTCAGTGAGACTGTGCTCTGGGGTGAGGGTCACTGTGCACTGGGAGGGTGTGTGGATCTTCCCTTCCCCTGGGCTGTTGTGGGATGCAGTGGGAGCCTTAATCAGGGCTTTGCTCTAGCAAGAGCTCCAGCCTCCTTTCTAGGGACACTGTATTCAGTGGCTATATTTGAAGTGACACATTTCAGCTCACCCTTTTTGTCTTGTATTTTAACATACTAAAACATCTTAAGAATCCTTGGCATTAAAATACAGAGGACTCAGAGGCTTTGTCAGGCCTCAGCATTCTCACACGTTCCCACGGGAATGGACTCGTGCCAGTTCTTGCACCATTTTTCTGGCTTATGCTGCTAGGTACTCATCCTGCCCTGTCATGTGAGCTCCCTGAGTTGTATGAGACTCAAGTTATTGTAAGAACACTCATTTCTCTGTTTTGGTGTAGAGGTTGCAAACACTAGTCATTCTAGTGCAAACATAACCCACTTCTCCCTCTTTTTTTCCTGTACAGGGATTAACATGTCTAGCGTGTTTGACAACCAACAACTTCATTTCTAGCCATTGTGTGTGCATTTGTGTGGGTAAAATGATACACGTGTGTTGAGAAATGCAAAAACACACACACAGAGTCATTTAAGTATTTCAGCAGGTGCATCAGCCTTGTATGGAATGGGAATGAGAAATAACCATTAACACACCAAATTCTGCTGGAATTTGTTTCTGCTTGAATTCCTGCCTACAGACATGTTGCAAGTGTCAAACTTGGAGTTGAGTTGTGAGAACCAGCAGGGATATTTGTAATGAAGTCAAGGTGTAGGTGGTAAGGGAAAGTCTTTTCTTCTCAGCCACAGGTCTACACACCAGTATTCTTGTGCAACAGCCCGAACACATTCAATTAAAATTGCCATCTAAGCTGCCTGTTCCATCCTCTGAAAAAGAAAACAGGTGGGGATTTCTTTGTATGTATATAAAAGATGAAACGTTCACTCCAAGATAAGAAACACAATTATTTAATAGGAGCAGAGCCTTTTCAGTCTTGCTTTCTTTTGCACATAAAAGAGGCGAGGACGTACTAGAAATCATAAAGTCTGTGCTTGTCTACTGAATGCTTTTTTTTGCCCGGAGTTCTTCATGTCCTGTTGGCCCCTTTGAGCAGCAATTCATTTGTTGGTACCTGTAACAGCCTGGAAGAGTTGTCACTCTAGCATGGGGAAAGCAGCACCTTCCCTTGGTGTGAGCTCAGGTCTCGGTGCAGCGCTGGCCCCTCTGGCCATGCGGGTGTTGCAGTGATGGTGCCATGGCTTCCCTGCAGCTGCTGGAGATGGCCTGGGACACTGCACTGGCTTTGTCCTTTGTGGTAGGAATCTGTATGAAGGTCCTGGATGCTGTTTGGTATATTCAGTCCTTTGACAGGACAGGGAGGAGATACCATCGTGGCAGGTGTGAGGTCAGATGACAGTGTTGTACTGTACTGGGCAAGCTTTTCATTTTAATTAAAAAGAGATGCAGATTTCAGAAAGCAGGAGAAAGTACTTTACAGTGAATTCTGGCAGCTTCCTGGAGACCTGTATAATTTTTCTTTCTATGATTTTATCACTCATCTTGGCAGGTTTCATTATGTTTGCTCATCTAGGGACCTTCTGTGCCTTTATTTTCCCTCTTGACAAGGAGCACTTTTGTGACCATAATCTCTTTTACAAACGGCTCTGGTCTCAATGCTGCTGCACTCCCTTTATCCTTTGTATAATTTTGTCCCCCTAGCGTTCTGTGGGGCTTTTTCCTCCCTGTTTTGATTAGAATTGGAATAATCTTAGTGAACAAGAGAAAGAAAGTGAGCCTGGGAGGGAGGAAAATGGGAGAGCAGCTGTGGATCCAGAGAGTGGGAGCCCCCCGGGGTGTGCTGGACTCGCAGCCACAGTGCAGAGGCTTGTGAAGAGCTGTGTTTTCATGGCTGTGAGCAACCAGCCTGCTCCTGATGGAGCCCAGCATGTGGCCTGTGAGCATTGCCAGTGCCCAGGGTACAGCACTGCTTCCTGCTTATCCAGGCAAAGAAAGGGAAGGAGTGACCTGAACCCCCCAGTCTCATTTGTACTTGAGCACCCACAGAAGTGGAGCTGCTCCTCCCTGGAGTGTTTGGTTTTTGGTACAGGTGTGTCTGTCCTGGGCTGGCAGAACTGCAGAGCACGGGGGGAAAGGTGCTGACTGTTCAGTTTGTAGCTGACCTGGCAGGGAATTCCCATTCTGGACCCTTCCCTATGACTCTGATCTATCTGTGCTCTAATAACATTCCAGCTTTCAGCTTATTCAGCTCTGCTTATCAGGTACCTGTAAGGGCATCCACTGATGTCTTACTTTTAAAACTATTTGATTGCTGGCATGCTTGGAAACAGCATCTTAATCAAACAAGTTGCTTCAGCTGAAAATGACTGGGAGGGAATCAAGACAAAAAGCTATTGATAAAATTTTCTGATTTCCCAGAGTGCACCAAGCTTTTGTATAGTCTATGTAAAATGAAAAAACCCACCATGTAATAGTAGATTTAATTAATTTTTGAAGAAAAATTGAAGTGGACTTTGGAAGAGGTGTAATTCAAAGCTCTCAACCAGTCAGGTACAATGTTTTGTTTTTTACAAAGGAAAAGCATGTCCAAGTTTCTAGTAGGGCTTTTGATTATTTTAATCAATGGTGTCTCTGCAGCTTGCACAATGTGTTCACTTATAAGGAACAGCAGTGCTGTGGAAGATCACAATAGAACAATCTGTGTTTTTTCTCATAATTAAAGTTCTATTCTGTTTCCATAATTACCTGTGTTATCTGATGTGAAACTTGGAGAAACAGTTCCTAATTCACTATATTCAAGCCAGACAAGGAATTAAACTGCATTTAAGGGATTAAAGAAACATTGTCACCCTTAAAATCACATTTTCAAATCCTTTTTGCACTTAACTACTCAAACCCCATCTAAACTGTGCTTCTATCCAATATCCACTAAGCACTTAACCACCAACTTTAATTATAGGTTGTAATTTCAGCACCAAGAAGTGCAAGATGTTTCAGAAAAGCTGCTCCAACACGAGTCCTGTAATAGCACTCAGAGTTTCCTGTGTAATTAAGTGATGGTGTTTGCAGCACAGCATTGCTGAAACCAGTGGGGTTCTGCCCAGACCTGTGCAGGTCCTTCTGGCCCTGCTGGGTTTACAGGGGGCTTTACAGAGGGATTTTATAGCAGAACAGGCTCGAGGAAAGCAAGAAGACTGATGAAATCGAGTAATAGCAGAAGGAGTGGAACAGAGATTGTAGTAAGGAGGTCAGAGGGGTCCCCAATGCCAGGCATGGCTGGAGTGTTACCCTTCCCAGACAGAGATAGGTGACAGATAATTGTATTAACAGAGTTGTTACGCATTTGGCCAAAGTAGCCTGTGAGGAGGGTGCATTTGAGGAAGATGAAGAGCATCAGGAGGAGGTGTGGGAGAAAACTGTGTGCAGAGGGCAGGGGCAGCAGCACTTCAGGCTGGAGGCTGAATGGAAGGGGTGGGAGAAACAGGGATCCCTGCCAGGGTGGAGCACAGCTGCTTCTGCTTTCCATGCTGAGGTGGTGGCAGGAAATGAAGATATTGATGTGTGTTTCTCAGGGGACTTGCATGACATCACGCTGCAAAGCTGTTGAGATGCAGGTCTGGCAGTCAGGAACCCTGGGTTTGTTTTGGCTCTGCTTCTGCCTCATGGCAGGACCACACATGAGTGAAGTGGTTAAAAGTGTCACCATCTGCAAAAAAGGTGGTGTCATTTTGTCAAAACTACTCACAGAGGTGCCACTGTAGGTGTTTGGAGTACGTTGAGTGTGTTCATCTTTGATAGACACCAGTTAATAATTGGGCTGTAAAGTGTGACTGGATTTTAGCACTGGGTTAAAAGCTCTTAACTGTGGTACTCTTCTTAGTCTAATTTCTTGCCAAGTTTTTTTTTGTTAGCTGCCTAAAAATTGATGATGTGGGGACATTTTGATTTGAAAGTTACTCTTTCACAACCCTTACTAAAGAGGTGTGGATAAAAACTTTAGGTAAGATATTTTCTTAAGCTGCTGTTTTCTGAGAAATGTAGGTGAGAGGTAAAGCGTAGACATTCTTGGCTACACAAGGAAATATCCACAGGCTCTGGGCTGATACTTCTGAAAACGTTTGCCAATAAATGCACCTTTTCTGGATGTGTCAGTGGAGGGAGTTTCTCCTAAGCTGAATGCTCTAAATTAATGCCTTCGAGGAACCAATTCCTTTTGCAGGCTTTCCTTGTGTGCCAGTGGGGAGGGGGGCATCTGGCCATGCCTGTGCTTTAATAACATGTGTACATGCATCAGTAGTTCAGTGAGCACAGGCTCTGACACAGGCTGAGCTTAAGCAAAGCTTCTTCAAAACCATCCGTGTGAAAGTTTTTTAAAAAGAGAAAGAGGGAGTTTGGAATGTGTGTGGCCTTCAGGCACAGCTCAGCTCTCCCATATGTGCTCTCGCAGTTTGCCTCTTGCTCTTCTCCTGCGTGCTGTATCTGGATTTTACTGTCCTGAAATTTAAAGGTCACCGTTGCTACTTCCAGCTGCTGTTGGAACTGGGAGCAGGATTTTTGGGTTGTGGAGAAGTCAGCCCCTCATTGCAGAAGAGCCAGTGTGGTGTTGTCTCGGTACCTAAGCCTTGCTCCATTGTTTAGTGTGGTTGGAGCTATTCCTTATTGATTTTCATGAGCTGGTAATCTTGGTTGAGAAGGTTTAAAGAGAAATGCTGAGGCAGAATTGTATTTCCAGCTTATGGAGAAAGAGGAGAATTTTCACTGTTCTTTTCCCTTCCTTTCACTGTTACACTGTGCTGGTGTAAACATTTTATCTTGCTTTATTTGAAATGCAGAATTACCCTTTGAAATGGTACTTGGAATGAAAAACCAAAGAAGTAACAGAGCTAAACTGGTGGTGGCCTCAGATTGCTGGTGGCCTGAGAGTTCTGAGCACAGTTTGAGTCCTAATGTGCAAGATTCTCTGTTTATTTAATAGCAGCCACTGCATTGTGCTTGTGCATAACAACCTCCCTCCCTCTGCCCGCCTGAGTTCTGCATTAGGGATTCTCTCCACAGACTGGTGAGCAAGGAGTTTCCATGTGTTTCTGTTTTCTTTGGGAGATGGGACCCCATGATATTCTCAGCATATGGTATAAAATATTTATTATTGTTTTTAAAGGTTGGCTTCAGGAGACAGTCTGTGATGTGACTGCATTTAGTAACATAAATCAAAGCCCTTTTCTTTTTGCATATATTTAAGAAGCTATGAGGAGTTAGTCATGGTGAGTTCTAAATACCAGGGAGACGACCACTGTGAAAACATTTCAAAGGGAGCTAGCTTGAGGCTATATAATGATGTTTAGAAAAGGCCAATTTAAACTAAATAAAAATGTAATTCCTGATATCCATAATAAATGAAGATGAGATCTCTAAAACTCTGTAAAAGAATTAAAAGAAAAACATGTCTGGGATTCAGGTTCCTGAGAAAAATGCGTTCAATAACTTTGCAAAGGAAGTTAGTTCACAACTGTGGGATGAGTTCTTACCTTTTCATAGCCTAACAACAATTCTGCATATTCTTCTCCTTCACTTGGATTCTTTTCATTCATCTTCCATGGTCCTGGCTTGGAAAAAGTGGTGGGTTTCTTTCCAAAGAGTGTAAATCATCTGCCACTGGAAGCTGTTGTGTAACGTATGTTCCAGAAGGAGTGAATGTGTCCCTGTCTGCTCATCAAATATTTTGAGAACTGATGTTTCTGGCTTTCAATACACATCATCTCTCCTGAGCCAAATGAAAGATGTTCATAGTTCAAATCCACACATGTGCTGACTTACTTCCTCTGTTCTGTAATTACTTAACCACTTTGCCAAACTCCAGAGATCAAAACTGGCTGGAGACAGAGAATGGGGAGGTTCGAGAGGGGAAGGAGGAGCAGCAGCACAAGGTGGGCCTTGAGTGTGATGGTGCAGTGCACAGGGATGCAGCCATGGGTGGCACATGTCAGTACACACAGCACATGGATGCACAAATCTGGCTTTTAAAAGACAATTCCTACACCTGGAGCTCCAGCACATCACGTAGTGTGTAGGTGTTGGCAGCAAAAACCATGTTATGAACAGGGCCCAGACAGCAAACAGAGTGGACAGACCAAGTCTTGTTGTTCTGCTGATTGAAAGTCAGCAAGACCATGTCATCTCCTCTTCTTGAACAGGCACTGTTTAACAAAGGTGCTGGAAGCTGAATGTGGGGAGACTTGTAGGCTGGTCTTAGTCTTTTATGTGGCCTCACAGTGTTACCTTGATTGAAAAGTCTGATGTCATCTGAAGTAATGCATTTGAATGTTGTTGTGGGCACTCTGCTCCAGACATAGTCAGTCAGCATGTTGGGGTTATTTCAAACATGAGAAAAAGGGTATTTTATTTTGATGATTTCACATGCTCAGTCTTGTGGATTTTGTTGGGATTGGGGTTTTTTTAAAGCAACAGAATGAAGCACTCTGAAGGTATCCAGACATTTTCCATACTTCCAGTTGCATTTTAGGTGGAGTGTAAGAGATCATTTCCTTCACCTTCTGAAAGTTATATTGGCTCAGCTCAGCTTTTGTATTAACTCCAGCTTGGGATCATGAGAAATGTGTGTTGCTCCAGGACTGGACCGTAATTGTGACACAATCAAAATCTCTGCCAGGCTCTCCTTTTCCCTCTTCTCAGAGCAGATTAGCAGCCTGGCATCTGTTTTCTCTGGGGCAGATGGCACAGATGCCCACGGAGCAGAGGAGCTGACTCACAGTGGCAGAGCTGACCTTTCTGCACGGCACAGGGTGATTGATGGAAGGTGTGCCTCAGCTTGCCATTCATCCCATATCCCTCGTGTCACCAGACATGGGGGCTTCTTGCTGCTCCTGTCTTTAGCAGGGCTGGGTAGGTGCTTTGAGTCCTGAGGCACAGCTCTTGCTGTCTGCCAGACCCTTTCCCCTTGAGCTCCACATGCCTTTGCTCCTGCAATTGGCAGGTGGAAAAAGACCCACATAAAGACAGTTCTGGAGTTGCTGGAGAAGGTTTTGGAAAGGTTACCCTGTGAGTGCAGTTATTTAAAGTTCTGATATCAGACTCCCTCAAGTCTTAAGTGGCTGCAAAGGAAATTATAGCTGACCTGCATAGGAAATGAAGTGTACTTTGAACTTGAGTGCCATAAAAATGACTTCATCTAGACCAAGTGCAATCTTATCTGCTATGCAGGTGACAGAACTTTGTCTCAGCAATGTATTCTACCTCTTTTAGTTATGCTGGGTTGGAAAGGAAGTCTTGCTGCTGAAAACATTAAAAGGCCATGTACCAGCCTTTAAGAACCAACGTGTTGTACTGTATCTCTGTGAGCTTGTTATGTGGGTGGGATTCTTGCAAATTAAACTAATTTGATCACTGCGCTGGCAAATGCTTCAGAAGTACCAGAACTAGGGAAGTTTGATTTCTCTTTCATCCCCCACTTCCCATTCATTTATATCCTGGGCTTGATTGACCTTTTCATGCATGAGAGGGTAAGAATTCCAGTTAGAAGTTTTCCCAGCTTCCCCAGTTTCCTCCTGCGTGGGTTGTCACCAGTACAGGCTGAGCTTTTGGTGCATCCTGTTGTTCTGTCAGAGTATTCTGCCCAGTCATGTATTTTCACTGAACATGGAGGAACTCTTCTTGAGACCTCATGTCTTTTTGTGGTTTCCTTTGATTTGGCCACTGCATTTGGAATTCATGAGGGCAGAGAGGCAGATTATTGGGAGTGTGGGGGATGTTCATTGTATATGAAAACTTTGTTCCCCTGGGAAATTAGTATAAGAACCTGTAATATTGAGAGTTGGAACACTTACAGCCCAGGTACAAGGGGGGAGTTGGGTAATAAGACATTTTTTACAGATGTTGGAACACTGGTGAAAGCTTCAGCAAGTTAGTAAAAGCTGGTGTTTTCCTGGTAGTTTAAAAGGTTAAACAGAGCACAGTGCAGAACCTGCTGTAGAAGGTCTGCAGTCCAAGCCTGAAGCTCCTGACTGCTCCAGCAACACACAGATCAGCTCTGAGAGCTGTGTGTGCTGGGCATGCTGCTGTTAGTTTTGGGCAGAATCACAGAGAGGCTGATAGTGCAACATAAAAAAAAAATAAATCTGTGTCAACATGTTAGAGAAAACAAGAGTTATCTCACTTCTCAGTGTTTCTAGATTGAATCAGGACCTTGCTAATAAGACACTGTGTGCATTAATAAGCTACTTATGTATATTTTGTGATGTGTGATTTGACTTAAACCTAAAGGTTAGAAAAAAGTAGTGTAATTAGAGGCCTTGTTAAACAAGCTGAAGCACAGGTGGCTGGGAGGTGATAAAAGATATGGGCAGCAGCTGTAAAGTGGAAAGGTTATTAGACAAGGTGTTGTGAAAGATCTTAGAAGGCTCACGTGGTTATAGAGTTGAAAAATCTTTTTAGAAGAGTTATTTGATTTATTGAAGAGAAGGTTGAAAGTTGCCTTTATCAATTTACACCTGTCTCCTTAGAGAATAGTTTTCATCCCACAGTTGTTTCTTTAGCTGAATCAGTGTGATCCAGGGAACAGAGGCCAAACCCAGGTAAGAGAACTAGACATAAGGTACAGCTCTTAACAGTAGTGGCAAATAAACAAGTGGACTCCTCGTCCAGAAATCTTCACTGACTGAAGTCTTTAAATGAAAATAGATCCCTGTCTCACAGATGTGCTGTTGTTTCAATGCAGTGTTGATGTAGAAGGACAGACTTTTGTTGTGCAGGAGTTCATTTGACTTTAGTAGCCCTGTGGCTTTGAAACATGGGAAGTTCTCTCAGCTGGTGCAGACAGACAGGAGTGAAGCTGCACAGTTTATGGGTAAAGTCATTTGGCTCAGCTGCTGCAAGTCACAGTAAGCTCTGGCACCAGGAGGTGCTCCCTCTGGGAATTAGTGGGGTATCCAGATCACTGGGAAGGAATTTTCAGGGCAAAAATAGCATTGTTTCCTTAGGGCAACTCCATGGGTCAGGGAAAGCCACTCTCCTTCCTCCTCCCTCTTCCAAAATTGGATCATTATTGGAAGATGAGAGGATCACAGAATTGTTAGGGTTGGAAGGGACCTCTGGAGGATCATCAGTTCAGCCCCCCTGCCCAGGCAGGGTCACCTGGGGCAGGTGACACAGGAACATATCCAGGTGGGTTTGGAATGTCTCCATGGAGACTCCATCACCTCCCTGGGCAGCCTGTTTCAGTGCTCTGCCATTCTCAGTGTAAAGAAGTTCTTCAAAATGTCTCAAAAGTCAGCCATAAGTATCAAGAAACCTTTTTTTCCCTCCTGTTCTATGATCCTGAGAGATCTGTCTTTGCTTAACTAATGGAAATCAGGAGAAATCTCTGAGAGGTGAGATGTGACATGGATGGAAAGCATAATTCTGCCCAGTGTAGTAACTCACCACCTGAGAGGTGATTGATGGCAGAGTGTACATGGAGTTAATTATTGCTCACTGAGCAGAAGTTATATATATATATATGTACACTGCCTTATATACACTGTCTGTATCTAATATATAGACTCCTTTTCATCTCTGATCTGCCCAGAATATCCCCAGAGATAATGAAGTGCTGTGTTTTAGCTGGGGGAAGGTGTTCTCTGCTGTTGGCATGTTTTGCTGCTGACCTGTTTGAAGTGGGTTTGCCTCCTTTCAGGATGGGGCGCAGGGAAGCGACAGTCACCCTTAAACCAGGCTCTGCTGTCTGAACAGGCTCTGGCTCGTTTTCATCTGATCAAAAGCACTTGGTGAAAGGTGCAGCTTGGATTTTTAAAAGCATCTCATTATAGGTTATATTTAGAAGTGGGAAGAATATATTATTAATTACAAGGATGCTCCAAAGTAAAGAAGCTGTTTAATCCATGCCCTTGATGAACAGAAAAGTTCCTGTACTGAAGGAAGGTTATGCAATTAACGGTATATTCATTAGGAGTTCATCAGATAGCAAACTATGCTTATCTTCAGGATAGTACTGGAATATCTCACAATTTCCTAGTTATTGCCTAAGTGATAAGAGTAAGAGACAGCAACTGCCATAGGAAAATTCATATAATACAGTTTACGTGTCTATTATTTGCTGTTTTTTTTTTAAAAAAAAGAAATATATATATATATATAAATCTTACATCTCAGATTACATGCTAAGTACTCTCTTGTTGCCTTGCTGGGAAGAACTGGAGATGGAAGTTGCCCCCACGTATTTCCTGGTTTGTGTGGTTGCTAAATGAGCACAGTGTCTGGACACTGGGAGGATCATTACAGAGGGTTCATCCCAGTATCACTCTGGATGTTTGCTGTGCCCTGTTTAATACTCTCAAACCCAGCCTGGTATTGGCCCCATAAAACAAAACCACCTTTGCAGAGGCATTTCTCCAATTTAAGGGATTTTTATAATTACTTTCAGTACTTTCAAAATACTATGTTTGTCCAGTCTTCACGTTCAGACTTACATCTTGTAATTGATTTTTCTTAATTGTGTGACATATTCAGGTGAGTTTTCTTTAAGCTGTGCTTTAGAACCTAATTTTGAGTTGAGCATTAATTTGCTTCCGAAGAAGTAGCGAAGTCAAGAGCCTAAATATGCCAGAATATGTATGAAATAAGCTGCCATCTGGAATTTGTTTCTGGATTTGCTGTAATAGGAATGGAGCACTCTGGTATGCCTATTTTGGGGAATTCTAGAAATTAATATATGGGAAGAAAAATAGATAAATCTGTCCTGGTGCTGCGCTCAGCTGCTTGTATAAGAATTTGACAAGCAACCAAGGTGATTATGTCTGTTAGGCTTGTACTTAAGTGAGATTCTGCTAGTGAAAAGAATGAATTATTTTTAGAAACTAATTTTTAACAGTTCAGGGTCACAGTGCCCCAGATTTGAAGAGAGTCTAGAAAACTCTGTCATTTTTATCTATAAATCAATCCCAGTCAAATAACGTTTGATTCAATAAAAAGTAAATTTGTCCCTTATCTAAAAGTATCTGTGCAGAAATTGTTCCAAGATGCTTTCAAACTGCTGAGTTACAAATCCACTCAGGGAGGGATGATTGATTTATTGTGTGCTGCAATCTGGAGTATTTTATCACTGAATCTTTAGTGAAGAAAGTTGATGTTGTTAAAGCTGCAACGTATTTAGACCAAAAGAATAGAGAAGGAAGCATTACTGCATCAGCACAGAGCGGGAGAGTAATGTCACTCCCTGTGTGTTCCTGCAGAGATCAGCTCTTGCCAGTCTCTGAGTCAGGCCACGAAGGACAGGCTTTGTAAGGCAAGGCTTGTGAGCGTGCCCTGGCGTGCCCACGGGCTGTTAGGCTGTGCTTGGGCACAGGGCTGGCACCTGCCCGGGTGCCAGAGGACTGGGAGGGTTCCCCCCGGGGTGGAGGAAGGCTGAGGCTGTTCCCACCATCACCCTGCGGCTCCCAAGGCCGGCGTGGCCCTGAGGGCTCCATTCACAGCTAAACACACCAATTTGTCAGCTCCGGGGCTGCGTGAGAAAGTTGGAAAGTTGTTCAAAAATCTGTTTGCCCACAAGGCTCCGGAATCACTGATCTAGGGAAGGGAACAAGTTTTCCTTTCAGGAGTTGCATTTCCCGGGGTTAATTAGCTGACTTCCATTCATGCCCAGCTTGTGCCGCCTTCACCTCCTGACTCATTTCTTCCTTGACACTCTTCTTTCTTCCCATAGCACGTCTGTGTTTGAACTTCGCTGATTCCCAGCTAAGCTGTACCAGTCTGTGCTGGGTCAGCTGTTACCCTTCAGGGTTTTATTCTCCCAAGGCCTGCCTGAATCAGAATTGCCTTGAAAGCATCACACAGCACTACTCAGGGGGAACACAGTGCATCAGGACAGGTTTTTAAAGGCTCTCTGTAGCCAGACTTAGTTTTTCACAGTAGGCATCTCTGCACTAAAGCAGAGGTAGAGGATGTCTGTTGAGGAACAGAGCTCGGCTCTCAACCATGCTAAAGTTCTGTTGGATTTCTGGGCTGTAGGAAAGACAAAACCCTTTTGTTTTGTTTTCTTTTTTCATTTTTTCCCCCTGACCTCCCCCATTACTGTTAATGCAGAAGGGAGGGGAGACTGAACTGCATTACAACTGGCGATGTGTACACAGACTGACAGGGTAATTACCGATGTAGACAGTAGTAGGATGGGAGGTTTGACAGGACAATGTTGTACATCACTCACTTTCAAACTAGCTCTAAAAAACAATAGAGTTCTAAGAAGATGTTATGTTCAGGGTGGAAAAAAGGGGAGTATTTTATCTGACCTTCTTAAACAAAGCCATGTCATTGCTGGATTTTTTTAAAGCTTTACTTTTGATTGAGTATGAAAAATGCCTCTTACAAAAGGGAATATTTAATATCTTTGCTATTAGGAAACTATCTCTAAAGAAAATCTTGAGTCCTGGGATTTGCTGGCAGGCCTGTGTATTTGCTAACTAGCAAAGTTGACTGTCAGTTTATTATTAAACTGTTTGAGATCAGCAGTGTGCTGCTTTAGCTACACCAAGAACAGGTTCTTCTTCAGCTGTTCTCATTTCTTGCTTTGATGTCCAAGTTTTCCCCTGTGTTTATTGCCAGTATCTTCTCTCCTCTGCTCTGTGCCATGCTAAGGGCATGGCCAGTGGATGCCTGAGATCAGAGAAGCTCTTTGGTGAAGAGAAAATAAAATTTTAAGTAGTACAAAATGATCTGAAGAACTCTTAATATGGAAACTTAAGCTTTCAGTAGTCAGAATAATGTCTTGGTGTCACAATTGTTGAAGACCAAGTTCTGCCCTGGCTTGGAGGTGGAGCAGAAACAAAGAGGTGAGGTTTGGTGATTTCACAAGGAGGACCATGTTAGGGTTTTGAACACTTCTCCATATGAAGTCCAGGGTAAATAATGGATTTTCCTCTTCCATTGAGAAGACATGAAAAGGGCCAGAGTTGGTAAAAACAGGGGGAAAGGTTGGCAGGTGGCCTCAGACTGCAGTTTGTCAAAACCCCACTTTGGTTCCCTCAAACAATGAGGGCTGTGCTTCACAGGGACTAACCCGGGCTCGAGCCTGTCCTGGCAGGGCTGTATTAATTTCTTCTCTGGATTAATCTGAGTAAATATTTCTAGTGGCCATATGGCTGTGGTGTCAGGAAAGATGCAAAACTAGTGTTTGGAGGTGGCACGTGGCTGGTGGTATCTGTGGCTGCACACGGTGTAGTGATGTTTTGCTCAGGTGGAGTTTGCACCAGCTTTGTTTCTCGTTTGCCTTCTGTGCCTTGTCTTGTGGAGCCTTGCCCTTCATGCTCAGCTCTGCAACAGATCACACCACGAGCAGTGATGGTCATAGTTGTTGGGGGTGTCAGCATTGTCCAGAATCTGTATGAAATGCTAGTAAGGATGGAATCCCAGCGTTATTGTACGTCTCATTCAAGGTTATTAAAGGATTCATTCATTGCTGACCAAATCAGTGCTTAGAGGCCTTTACCTGCCATCTGAGGGACATGAGAGTACTGATCACACAAAGGTGGGCTGCGTGGGGGAGAAAGGACTGACTGACCTTGCTGAGGAATTGCCAGCCCTCTGTGTGGACATGGCACGTGTCCTCTGGGAAGGAAACTCTTGTCTTGAGGTGCTTGGGCATAAAAGCTGCTGCAGGGACCAAACCTCTGCAATGTTTTCTTGAATTCTTGTGTGTGCAATGGCAGGTAGTGAAACCTAGTTTGTTTGGGAGCAGAAAACCCTTCTGTATCATGTACATCTTTCTCATGCTTAATAACCTGTCATAATCTCTTACAAACTGGTCTCTCTGTGCACAACCAGACTTGACAGTGTGGGAATGTCGCCGTGTTTTCTACAGACACCAGTAACACTGTTGTTTTGCAAGTGCTAGACAGTTAGAAAATTGAAATTTGAGGCTCAGCTGACTGCTGTTAAACATCTGATCTTAGTTTGTGAATTCTGGAACTTCAGAAGCATGGCCACCAGGATAGGTTAAAGACACTTAAAAAGCTTCCTGATTCCTGCCAAAAGACTCACAATAATTTGATAGTTTGAGACCAGGGAGGATCCTTTGGTCATCCATTTGGCCTCCCATTTACCATGGACCGTTAACATAGACTTGGATTTACCCAAAATGAGCCAAAGGATTTGAGTTTAAGGACTTTATTTCTCAGCAGCAGGGCCTGTTGGGCATATCAGGAAGAGAACAGAAGTGCCATCAAAACTGTATCTTGCAAAGCTCTGAGATGAGTGAGGTGAGACGTGCTCAGATGATTGCAGCAAGTGAGCATTTGCTGTGTTTACAGGAAGACAAAATCAGCTGAAGTCCTGCCAGTCAGACTGAGGGAACGAAATGCTTTTCATAGCCAAGTCTGATGGTAGTTTTGATTTTTGAAGTGGATGAGTAAGACATAGCAATCAGGAATCTCAGGAAAAATGATGCACTGGAAGCCCAAGAGCACTAGTCCTTTCTGTCCATGGTGATAGCTTGGGCTGTGTCAATATTCCATATTCTGGGAAAAGTTTGCAAACAAACCATAAGTGTGCCAGGATAGCTCTGAACCTGGATAACGGATCCCATCCTGACCCATGCAGATGACTCAGGTTATGAGACATGAAGCTTAGTTATTCATTAGTATAAAACCTGATGCCATTTCTTTCCAGCCTGCTACAGAGGTCTCTTACCTCTTGCCCCGTGCTTAAATACAGTTTATACTACCTGTTAAAATTACTGACGTTATACTTGAAAACATTTTCTTTATTTAGGTTGTTTGTAGTGTCTGTGTGTGAAACACAGCCTCTCCTATAAAAGCTACCTCACTGTTACTCTGACAGCGGGTCTATATTTCAGTAATTACGATTAATCCTGGGATTTTGAATTCCTGATTATTTCACTCTGATGCCAGAGGTGATAATCACAGACATGATAATCTGCACAAGAGCAGGGTACGTGCTGTCTCTTTTAGACACACCGAACCCTTTGTACACTAAGCTTACTTTCTGCCTTCAGTTTCTAGGTAGAGGAGTTGGAGGCTCATCAAAGACTCCCAACCCATGCTGTTATAAAGAAACCTGTCTTGGAGGCACACAAGAATGGAGTTAATAAGGGCTGTACTATGCAGTGCAATGGAGTGAAATCTGTGTAAATCCTTTCCTGTTCCCCTGGGAACTTCTGAACATAAGTCACCATCAAATAAATCACACCACAGAATCCAACTGTTCATCAGGTGTATCAGCTGCTAGTACTGCTCCTGACTTTTTACAGTATAGTTTCCTAGTTGCCTTTTCTAATCTGCCTTTTGAGTAGTTTATAATAATTTGTCTTGAAAGTTTAAAGGTAGCACTCGTAAGTTAATTATCTTTTTTGCGTGGAAAGAATAGATTTTTCACTATTTCTGTGCCTTTGCATGCTCCCACAAAGGTTATGGCACCAGTGTCCTCTCTCAGTCGTGAAGAGTCAGGTAGCAGCAGTGCCAGCCCCCGTGCCCTGGGAATCAGGGCTGTCAGCGTGCCCCAGTTCCGAGCAGCACACACCATCCTGTGCTCAGCAGATGGATGGGTCGCTGCCTCTGCCGACAAAGGCACTGTTTGTGGGGCTTTGGTCTCCTGCCAAGTCCCAGTGCTGTAATCTTAATTCACTTAAGCCACTAATCATGACATTTGTTTTGGCCTG
This sequence comes from Scytalopus superciliaris, assembly GCA_013400415.1. Classification (NCBI taxonomy): domain Eukaryota; kingdom Metazoa; phylum Chordata; class Aves; order Passeriformes; family Rhinocryptidae; genus Scytalopus; species Scytalopus superciliaris. Next base: position 209,698 of record VXBX01001954.1, on the reverse strand, counting down.
GGCTGGCTTCAGCTGGAAATGTGAAGTTGCCTTTATTTTCTCAGTGATCTCAAGTGTTTGTGTAACACAGATGTGGCGAGCAAAGCAAATACTGCTACTGGGTGCAGTTGCACTGGCTTTAGGAGACGCTGCAAGTTCCCCTCAGCCTTGCTATCCCAGCAGGCTGGGGCTTGTAGTGTGTTGTCTTACATGACAGAAGGGAGAGTTTCCTGCAGCTCCAAACCTGGGTGGGAACAATTCTTGGATTAGCATTTCCCATAACATGTTCTGCCTGCGTGTCTTGCTGACACCCAGACCCAAACACAGGCACCCAGCAAAGCTGTGGGTTCAGGGGAGCCCCTGTGTGCCCACAGTGTGTGCTCACAGTGTGCACCCCTGCCAGAGAAATTCCTGAGGCACATCCACCATGGATGCAGCTGCTCCCACACAAACACTTCCAAGCGTAACTGAGGCTCTTGTTATTGTTTAGTTTGGACTTGGCTTGGCACAAGGAGATTAAGTATAAGAAATGTGATTATATAACACTTCAGCAGAAAATCTGATGTGTCTTGAAGGGTTAAGTGAAACTAAAGCAGCAGTAACCTGTCCTGAGCTACAGGGTGAGGGGGTGTGTGAATGGAGTAGAAACCAGTGTTCCCAGCACCCATCCCGAGGTGGGAGAAGAGGCAAGGGAAGGAAAACACCGGTGCAGACACACCTTCCACTGTGATAATAATTTAAGTCACAAGGTGGATTTTATTATGTGTTTCTTATGCACCTTAAATACTTTAATAGGAAAGCAGTGAGTGTAGACGGGGATATGCATTCACACACATATATAAAGAACTGTATATGCAAACTTATGACTGAGATGTTTTTCTGAATCACAAATCTTCAATAACTGGGGACTCTGAGTTCTGAATTTCCCTAAGCAATCTCTGCCTGTCAGCTCCCTCCCTCCCTGCTCATTCAACAGTTTTGCTTGTTTTGTCTGGAAATAGAGAGGTTCTAGTCCTGTACTTGGACAGGTATGAACACTTACTTTGTCCTTGGTACATCTCTGAGGTAGGACTGCTGGCTGTGAGAAGATTGAAGGGCAGCATTTGAGGAGGGGAGGTCCTTGTTATAAAACCTTCCTTTAAAAAAATTCTGACTGCTGGAGGAAGGAGGGAGGTAGGAACTTTAACAGTGGAGATTTTGCAGGAACGATTTATTGGCATGGCGGAAATTTATTAAACCATTCTGGTTGGTACTTTATCTGTTGTAGAAAAAAGTTCTGGGTTGGAATTTTTCTTCTGAAGAACCTGGGAAAAACACAAGGGACAGTCTGGAGAGGATGGGGAGTTATTTCACCAGAGATAGAGAAGCTGTTCAGACCTGTAAGATGATGTATTTCCACGAAGGGCATTCTTTTCAGTGTGCTGATGAAAAGTCTTGTGGGTTTCCCACCAGTAGAAGCTGCTTAATTGCATTTTGTGTATGCTCTTAGAGTACCTGTTTGGTGAGAACCTGACAAATGGTCTTCTGAAAGTAAATCAATTTTGTTTTCTTGGGCTTTCTTGAATATACATGATGTCCGGAGCCTGAAAAGCACAGCAGTGGCACAAGAGGAAGCAAACAGTGGGGCGCCAGTTAGGCTCTGTGCCTCTCTGAAAGACTTTGTAGCCTCCTATAAAGAAAAAGAAGAATGTGCCATTGGCGGTAGTGAGTAAATGGAACCTTCTTGTCTTCTTTGCTCTTGTCTCCTTATAAATAAACCATTGTTGTCCATCCTTGGCATTTGCAGTTCATTGTGATAAATTGGTCTTGATGTGTCTGACATTTCAACCAAGTTGTTTAATGGTGCTTTTCTGTAAAGGCAGACCTCGCTATAGCTTGCATTGGTCCAGAATATATCCCGGGTAAGAGCACTCACCATCACACATAGCACTAACCCTTTCCTTTCCGGGAGGATGAAGACGGAATAGGAAGTAAACATTTTGGTCACGTCAGCCCCAAAGGCCTGAGTTTGTGTAAGCAGAGCACAGAGACAGAAATGTTGAGTCTGGATTGCAGTTGCTAGAAGTCTGTTTCATAGTGTGGGCAACAACATTGACTTCTCTTGCTTTGCAAGAGGGGAGAAAAAACCCAAATTGCTGACAAAGCCGATGTGTTTTCCCCAAAACTATGTTTTGAGTTTTGTGTGAGATCCTTTATCTGTTACCTGCCTGTGCTTTTACCGGTCATTGGCTCCCGTGCAACAATTGCTTGGGTACAGAAACCACTGGAACACAGAGACTTGATGAGCTGTGACCAACAGCAGCTTCTCTTGCTGCATCCCTGGAAGTTCAAGCTTTGATTTACATATCTTAAATGTCTGTAATTACCCTGTCAGGGAGATGATTAACACAGAGATTGCTTTCCATAAAAAAGAGTCTTCTTGCCTATACCTTTCCGAGCCTTTCAGCTTCCCAAAGCTATTAAGCATCTGCCCAAAGCAGCCAAGCAAAAGCAATGCCCATACTTCAAACTGTGACCAATAAATAACCTTTGTGCTGGTTAATGATCCCACTGTGTGATAATACCATTTTATAATTATATTTCACCTTTTTCAAAATCAGGTGTGTGGAATGTGTTCTGACCTGTCTTGACCCACTTAGTCCTGAACAGAGATTTATTATGAGGATGGAAAAATTGATCCTACTTGGCACAGAAACAAACTTCCCTTTTCATCACCACAGCCTGAGCAAGAAGAACTAGAACAATTTTGGGGAGAGTGGACCACTAACCTACTTAACAAATATCTCTGTGACTTTTTTGGTCTCCCAGTTTTCCCAGTATGCCAGTCCAATACAGACCTTGTTCCCGAATGCAGGCAGGGGACAAACTTTCTGGAGACCTCAGACACGTCATCCCATATTTGTGGCAAAAAGCCCTTTCCTTACCAATGCTGCCTCAGAAGAAGAGGCAGCGAGGGGGGTTCCCTCCCCACAGCAGAGACTGTGCCTGTCCCTCCCTGGCCACACAGCCTGGGCTGTCCTGCCCTTTCCCTGAAAGTGCCCTCTCTCTCCTCAGGGAAAGGTGGCAGCAAGGTGAGTCCCCCAGCCCTGCCCTCCCTGGCCTCATCCTGCTGCAGTGCAGGCTGTGTGTCTCTGTATGGAGGCTTAAAAAATAGAAAATTACAGCAATTTGGCTGCAGATTTATGTTTTTAAGCATGGTGTTTAAGCACCTGTGTGTGTGAGGGCCAGCTAAGGCTGGCAGGGCCGGTGTTTTTGGGGTGATCCCTCCATGCTGAGGGGCTGTGGGATGCAAAACGGGGGACCATTTTAGCTCAGGTTTTTTCACGTTTGAGGGGGCTGCTTGTTGCCAATCAGCTGCCCCAGAATTTTTTCCTTCTCCTCCATGAATTGCTGGTCACAGGGGAGGATGGTTTGCCTCAGCATGCAGCTGTGGGGAGAGCTCACTGGGGCTCAAGGGAAAATGGGGGCTGTGGGTCCCAGTCTGTGGCAGGGCACTGCTCTGAGCTGGCAGATACTGATCCTGGGGGGGGAGAGGGGTTTGTGACTGACCTGTTGGAAAACTAAACACAAACCTTAAGCAAGGATCCCTTTTCTTCTCCCCCCTGTAATCACGCAACATTCATAAATGTTATTTAGGTATGCAGCGAGCAAATTTCAGCAGAAATGCTGTCATGCCTCGGGGTTGGAAAACTTCATTACATCTGTTATTAACTGTCTGGCTGTGGCAGGGCCTAATTTTTCTTGATGTATTTGTTGCCCACAGCTTCTCCAAACTGCTTCTTGTAGCACTTGAAGGTGCTAAGAGAGAAATCCTGGGATTGAATAGCAGTGCTCTCCAAGTGGCTGATTGATGCTTTGGGGCTGTGAGATGCCCTTTCCCAGCCTTCTCGTGCAGGTGGAAAGGGAGAGGTGTAATTTTCATCCTCTCTCTCTCAGCACTTGGCAAGTTGATTGACTTTGCATAAATAGCTTTACCAGGGCAGGCCAATGTGAAAGTTTTAATTTAGAATTTAGGTTCCTCCCTTGTCAGCAGACCTGCAGCCACATAATGCATTATCATCATGAATACCAATGGAAGAGCTATTTGAAAACATGTGATTTTTTTAAAGGGAAAAATTGGTCTGTTTAATAAGCAAATCCTACCAATCTGGATGATGATTCCAGAATGCTAAACAATTGTTTAAACTGTGAAACATTTTGCATTTCAGCAGCCTTGTCACAATAAATGTAGATCTGTTGCTCTTTACACTAGTATGAAGGGGGGAAAAAAAGGGGATTTTAGCAATGCAAACTAGTTGTAAGAGAATGAGCTTCACAGCTTACTTGGTTCCAGATAAATCTGGCAGATTTTCTTTTCATAGCTGTGCTCTTCCATGTACTGGGTTTTTTGCTTCTGCAGATCTCCCTGTGTCTCCACGTCCTAGATCAGAGTTGCCTTTAACGTAGGCACTTGCAGCTAAGTTTGTTTAACATGTGTGAGTTCATACTCATGCTTGCTGCTTTCTCCTCAGGTTTACTGACCATAATCTGCCCAGATCACTGAATTTAGAAATTACCTTCCAATACCCTGCATATAAGCATACCCTTATACTAAAATGAGGCAATTCCTTTTTCCTGGCTTAACTTGAGGTGGTATTTTCAGAGTCCTATGTCCAGCACTGCTGCTCTGTCCTGGTGTGTTCTGTGTTTAGAATTATGTCTAACCTGTGCTTTTTCTTTTTCATTCTTTCAGCCAAGCAAGTGTGTCCATCTGAAAAAATCAGCTGTGGAGACTTAAGCAACAAGTGTATCCCATCATCCTGGAGATGTGATGGGCAGAAGGATTGTGAAAGTGGAATTGATGAGGCTGGGTGCACTCCTGGTGAGTCAGAGCAACACTTTAATACATATGCAACCTCTCCATTTAGGACTGTGAAAGTTCTATAGTGACTGTTACAAATTCAATGTAAAGGGATGACTTTTCCTGCCAGCAGGTTTTTTTTCCTCTCTAGACTTGCAGTGCTAAGTAGTGAATTTTAGAAAAAGAGAGCATTCTCCAGTTGGAGCTGTGTGGAGAGTGACTCTGTGGAGAATTAAGTATTCTTTATATGGAGTATTGAGAATTAAGCATTGTTTTACTATAGTTAGTCAGTTTGGAAGGTGATTATTAGGGTTAACACCCAGGTGATGTGGGCAGGACTGGAATACAGTGTTCACACCTCCCTGTGGGGCAGCCCAGCAATGTGGCCCCACAGGCTGAGGCTTCTGCTGGGCTGGAATGGACAGGCCTGGACATTCCCTTATGGACAGCTTGGTGTGGTGTCAGTGGACAGAGGAGAATGACAGACTGTGCACCATAACGGCTTTAAATTCAGTCCCTAAATGGCCATTGCCTTTTATTAGGCCTTTCTATGCTGACTGAAAGAGCTCTCTAACAGTGCTTTCACTCAGTGAAAACTCCTACACTGTGTAATCGAGCCATTTCTCAAACTGTCTTTTTGATAGACTAAACATATTTAGTTCTTTATGCTTCGTGTTGTCAAATATTTTCTTTTGAATGAATGCTTGACTCATTTTTGTGGCTTCCTTTGGTATTCCAGTTGATTTTCAAACTTCCTTCTTATACCGACCACCAGAATTTAGGGAGTGTCAGTCTTACCAGTCTGCAGAAGTGAAATCACCTTTCTAATACTGTTCTTAATTCTGTTCTTACTACATTCCTTATATGCAAACGATCCCAGGCTGTTAAGAAGCTCTCTAATATTCTGTGTATTTACCCATCCATCAATATTTCTGGTGTTGCACATGATGTCAGCAATGTTATTTTTACTTCCAGATTACTGGGGAAAGGGTTGAATGATTACACACAAGCACACATTTCTTCATTTGAAAACTGAATTTTGGGCTCTAATACCTACCCAGTTCATAATCCACATTATACCTTCTCACTGAAGTTGTATAACAAAGTATGCTTTACATGAACATTCTGTGGTTCTGAGTAAAATGCTCTGGATAAATTTATTTCTTTGCAGTCAGCATTAGCAAACAAACTCTTGCTGAAGCTTTTAATTTTTACTCTTTTACTTTCTGCTCCACTGTTCAGCACTCACTGTAAAATATTTTTCTTTGTCCTTTTTTTACTTTCTCCTTTATTTGTTTTCTGTGTGAAACTCTTTAAGCATTCTCTCTATAGCATTTTATTTATTTTTCTTTGAATGGGAAGTTTGAATTAGAGGCAAGTTCAGAAGATAATTGTAACTTCTATTGAAAAATTTATTCTTTTTCCCAATATGAGTTAGTGGAATTAGAACAATTTTTACACTGGTGGCTGCCTCCCCTGGTTTAATGCTGCTGCTGCTCACACCAGTAGGGGCTGTCCCATGGTGTCGCTTATTTATAATAGAAATCTACTAGAAATTGCTTTGAACTTCTTTTTTTTCAAGGCTTTAGGTAACTCCCAAAATGAGTGTAAATATGTTCTGAATGCCACATAATTTCAGCATAATGATGCTATTAATGGGTTTGGAAATAGCTGGATGTTCTGGATGTTTCAGCATCTCTAGTCTTGTCTTCCACAGTTTTAGTGCATGTGCAGGTTCTTAAAGTGGCAATTTAATCCAAGGACAAATTACCATCATCTGATGGTTGTTGGGTAACTCCTGAGAAATGAATTAGTGGCTTTCCTTAGTTCCTGATGACTGGGAGCTCATTGGGAATCTCTGCTGGGTCTGAATGTGGGGTGGATGGGCTGTTCTCTGGCAAGAGGACCAGGCTAAAAGGCACTGACAGGCAAACGTGGAGCATCCCAGGTGGGTGCAAACATCAAGAGCTTCCAGTCCTGAAATCTTCACTCAGCACCTTCCAGAGGCATTAAACTCACTGTGAGAAGGGAGCAGGAGGCACTGCTGGATGGCTGTGGTGCAGCATTTTCAGGGAGGTTGTTTGTCAAATTATGGTCTTTTCCTCATGGACGAGAGCAAGTGTGTTAGCAGTTTAAACTCCCAAAGCTTGGGGAGGATTGATAGCTATCCTCTCTCATCCAAATCTGATAAACCTCACTAAGCCTATCCACTGATACTCTGCTAGCATTCCCATTTCTTCTCTGTTTAGAATCCTCCCTTCTCTGTTTTCTCTTATCTCAGCAGCACACAGTATCCTGGCCAGTTGAGATCCCTTATTTTCCTTTCTTTTTTTCTTTTTCTGTTGTTTTAATCTTTGCACTCGTGTTTTTGTTGTCATTTTATAAGAAGCTTCAGCACTATCACCTGCAGCCCCCTGGAGCAGAGCATCCTCATAGAGGCTGCACCTCTCCCAGAGCTGACCAACTTGTCTGTAAATAACACATCCTACTGGATAAATGTTTGGAAGGGAATTTATCTGTGCTCAGAATAATTTCTCTGGTGAGAGCCTGCATGTGCAATAATCAAGTGCACGATGACTTAAGATAGTGTGAGGGCACCCATAAGAAAAACCCCTAAGCTCTTTCTAAATCCATGTTAATAAAGCTATTCCTTTAACCTCATGTGACACTTGAAACATACTTCATCTATGGATACTGCTTTTTCTTGATAGGAATAACTGGCTCTTAGAATTATAATTCTAAAGGACTTAATCTGGAGTTTGTGAACACTGTTGGAGCCTGCATTTGTGCAGTGATTATTTCTACCATTGATAGTATTGTGCTGGTATCCAGGAGCAAAGTTTGGCTGTGATGAGGGTGTGCAAGTGCCTGTCCCTGTGCCAGAATGTTCACAGTCCAAGGTAAGGGAGGATCTACAGCAATGGTTATGGTAGCAGAATCATCCAAAACTGAGAACAGTGCAAGTGTTTTATGGTCCTTCTTCCTCAAGCAGTTTGCTTTCCACATACTGTTCTGGGCTTGGTAATTCTTGATGGATTTTTCTTCTCAGAATGATGTAATTGCTTTTTGAATCAATGTGAAATTTATCCAGTGTAAACACTGGCACAGCCAGCTGGAGGGAGAAAGCAGCTGTTTGGAAATTTGGGGACAAGAGTATAGAATCTGAATAAGAGAATGTTCTGTTTGGGTTGGATTCTCCTTTGTGCTTTGTATCAGCCATGGTTTTGGTGCATTGTCTTGCATAAATGGAAACAATGTGGTGCTCTGCATCCCTCTGCTTTGCTTTTGGTCACTGTTGAGGACTGGCTGTTTCCACTAGCACTGTGTGTGATCTGAAAAGGCTTTGTCACAGCAGGGCTCAGAGTATCCTTCTTCAAGGAAGGAGAGATTTTGCAGTCCTTGTGCTGTCCTGTAACCCTGTCTAGGCAAAGGGTTCAGCAGCAGACAGCAAGCTCTGGCCTTACCTGAGCTCAGGTGTGCTGAAAAAAATGCATCTTCTCAAACCAAAGAAGTCAGATATTTCCTTTGAGTTGCCCTGTACAATCCAGCCCTATAAAAAGCTGGCTTAGGGGTAAGCCAAGCAGATAAATTCATCTGAAATAAGAGTCTTGTTTGCCTTGTTTGTCTGTACTGACAAACAGCAATTTCATAGATGGTACCTGTTCAAATAAAAACTTGTACGGAGTTGTGTAAACCAGCCTTTGTTGGCCTCTTAGGCCTGGTCTGGTACCAGGATTAGGAAAGCATCTGTTCCCATAAGTAGTCTGAGCCCTGGCCCCATCCTGCTGCTTGGAAGCCACTTCCAGTGGATGGTAAGGCACTTCACTGATGGTGTCACCCATGAACAAGGAGGAAAAATGGTGTGATTTTCACCCTGTAGAAGAACTTTCCAAGGAAGCAATGGAAACTGCAAGTTCTTTAACCTGCAGTGGATAAAGCAGCAGTGATTAGGGATCCAGATTTGTCTGCACAGGCTGTAGTTGCACCAGGGATTAATTGCAGGGATTAATCCTTGCACATAGGTAGGTAAGTGCCTGTGTGCCCAAATGGTTTCCTTCCAGCAGGCAGGCTTTAAGAACACTGCTACCTTGCAGTGCACAAACAACTTCTGAAGATGCAAACACCTGCCTTTTTAAAGTAAGAGTATAGAAGAAGAAGAAAAAAAACTGGTTCTCACCTGGACCAGTCTCTGCACCCAGTACAGAAATTCTGTCTTGCAGATGAGGAGGTGGGAGTTGGCAGTTCTCCCTCTTCCCAATAATCAGATACAGGGAAATGATGTATTTGTTGATATATTGGTATCATAATAAGCTATTTAGCCATGCCATGGTTTATTCTGCTAAACTATAGCACAGGGAAACTGATCCATGGGAACTTGTGCAGGTAATGGGCATACTTACAGTGACCTCACACAGCTGGCCAAGGATGAGAGCCAGGAATTCCTGCAGGGAGTCTCCTGACAGTGACAGCCTCATTACTGAGAGCATCTTCTTTTGGACTCTGGTCTTCTGGCTTTTCACTGCTGATCATATGTCTCAGAACTAGTTCTAGATTTTCAGCCCTTTGATACGATGATACGCCAGACTAAAAGGGGACAAACTGGATAAAGTTTTTTTTTAAAATTAATTAGGGAAATAACAAATAACAATAAGCACAGTCATGCTCAGCTGTAAGCTGTGTGTGCTTGCTGTGGCAGCTCACAGCCTTCCTGTTTCCTTGTTGTGTATATATACATAGATAGATAGAGCTTAACAAAATCCTCAGCTTTCCACTTTTTTCCCCTGGAATAGCTCCAGGCACATGAAAAAAAAGCATTACAAAAAAAAAAAAGCTCCATATAAAGCAGCAGTGGCTCCGAGTGAAGGGCCCTTTTCTTGGAAGGTCCAAGTGCAGAAAGCTTCAGGTCAGCTCTTTGCAGTGCCCTGCTCCACAGCCCCCACCTGAGGGTCACCTGGGAGCCACTGGCAGAAGGCAGAGTTTAAACCAGGCTAAAGCTGTTCTGATCCCCCCAGCAGATCCACCTGCTTGATGAGCTGCTGAAAGGGGGAAACTGCAAAGCTGATTTAAAGCCACCCTCCTCCACTCTGCTCCTGCACCTACACTCCATGCAGTGACCTTTCTGCTGACAGCTAAATTGTTTTATCATACTTTATCACTGTCCTGTGACAATAAAGAGTGTCACAGCCTCTCAGCATCATTTGTTTCATGCAGTAAAAGGTACCTGTGTTTTACAGGAGTCCCACCTCCATGCTGCCCGTGGGGATCTGACCATACTGATTCTGTTCATTCCAGATCTCCACTGATCCTGCTGAGATCCTTTACCTTGGTGGTGATGTAGCACTAATTTCATCTTCCACTGCAGTGTGATGAATATGTGCTTCTGTCAAAGTTAGGAACTCTGTTCATTCCCTGCCTTAACAGGCCAGGTGCACAGGGATGTCCTGTCCCTCTGTCAGCTCACAGGGAAGGCAAACCCAAAGGATCAGACCTGGCCATGTATTCTCCCTGAGGAACCCACCAACCTGAAAGGGGTTAAAGCCCATGGTATCTGTGAAGGAAATATTGATCTGCTATCACTGGCCATGATTATTTTAGCCTGTGATGAAAAGAAACACAGCTAGCCTGAAATTCCTGCCATTTTACAGAAGGGAGCTGTAACTTGAGTACACTTGCCATGGTGGAGGAATCTACAGTTATTTCCAAGAAGGAAAAAAGAATTACTAGATTTAACAAAATGAAAGTCCTTCATAAATAAGGTAGCAGAGCAATGATACCCTCTGGGCTTTACATGATGTTTAATTACTGGACAGCTGGAGGGATTAATGCTTGTGCATTATGCCCTGGCTCTCAGAAATTAAACATGTACAGCTGCCACTTTATCACTGCTTAAAGTATTAGAGCTCCTTCGAAAGCAGTAGTAATTTGCAGAAAAATCCCCATTGTTATTTAGGAAAAATCTCAGCCTATAATCATATTTGTCCTGAGTTCCTTCAGAACAAAACAGCAAGAAAAATGGGATTGGTAGTTACTTTTAATTGCATGCTGACAGAAAGAGTGGAGGTAGTGGCATTTTTAATGTGTTGGATGCTCATTGTAATTAAATGTAAAATAATGCATGAAGTTAGGTTAAAGGTAAGATAATCAGGAGTTAACCCTAAAGCCATGGCTCTACCTGCAGAAGGTGAGGGGCAGGGCTTTGTTTTCCCTGCTGCTGTCTCTTGAGCTTGGGTTTGACAAAAGAGGCCGTGTGGAACATGCAGCACGTGGAGTTTCCCAGCACTGAGAGGGGCAGCACCTTTTGGGGGTGACCGCTGTGCTGATCCCTCCGTTACAGATAAATGGTCTGTATCAGTATGTCCCATGAATAATTTAGTCCTTAAAGCATAGCAGATGAAAATACAATATAAAAGCAAGACACTTCAGAAGGTGGTGCTTTTGCAGCATCTCTGAAGGAGCACTAGGAGAAAGAGCGCACAGTTCGAGCAGCTTCACACCCCAAATGAGTTTTTCATAGAGTTGTGGAAGAGCAGCGTGAAAGAGCTGATTTTATACAAAGATTTGTGGATAATTAAAACAAAAGCTTAATGCTGGTGGACTGCATGATACCTGTGCACACCCTCGAAAGCTTTGTCCTGCTGCTCTTCCTGCACTTTAGCAGTGTCTTGATTCTTCTTTCCAATCTCACATCGTGGTGTCAGGGGAGCAGAAATTGGCCTGTAATTACGTTTATCTTTTGAGCAGTCTGTCTGTCAATACTTAGAGCTCCTGGAGCTGAAATAGTCAAGAAATCACATCACTTATTGCCAAATAAGATTGTATTTCATGTCCCCGAAGTGTTTTCTTCGTAAGAATGGAGCCATCGTTTTAAGCCTGTTCATCCAAAGAGCAAGAATCTGTTCGGGTTTATTAAGGGAACTCTCCTGTGTCTGGCAGTGATCGTGTTTCCATGGCAGATCCGTGGGAAGGAGCCCCATCCTGCAGTGGCCACCAGGACATGTGTGTCACACTAATTAACGAGTGCTTAACAGCTCTGCTTCCTGAGCATATGAACTGGAGCCTGAATCAAAATCAGGGAGTGGAACCCAGCACAGTCCTACGCAGGAGGGGCCCCGTCGTGTGTGATGCAAAAGCAACAGAAAAAGTTGGTTTATGAGTCATATTAACAGATAAAACAGTATCTGAAAGTCATCTTAGTGGCTGAAATACCCTAGTTTCCTGCAGAGGAAGATAAAATGGTTGGATTAGCTTTGCGTGTATTTTGAGAAGAAATCTATTTGATAAAATGTAGTGGGAAAGGTTTAGCTCACAATAAAAACCACTTCATTACACTTCTATCCAACAAGTTTTAAAATAATTGCTGACTCTGTACAACTGAGTCTTCATCTTAGCCCAAATCCAGGAAAGTGCTGCCTTCTATTTGAAAGCCATAGACACTGAAAGGCAAACGAACCCCAATGCCACAGAAATCTCACTGCTGTTAATGTGAGCGCAGTCAGCACACAACCCTTGCAGTTTTAATTGCAGTGAGTGTCACTCAGTGATTAGATTTTCCATTTGAGTAGGTAATAGAATACTTCTTTTCAAAAAGCGGTTGCTATTCTTTTCTGAAATTGTGGATACATAGGCAGGTATGTTGTTTACATCACAAAACAGCCGTGCCCCCCAAGATCACATAACTGGAAATAACCAGGAGCTGGTTGTTTCCTGAAAAGTCTGTCGGTCTCTCCTGCTCCCAAAATCACCACAGGGGTCTTGTATTTGTAGACTTGGTCATTATAGTATGTGCTTACGTTCATAACTTCTCTGGCTACACCAAATTCCTGACAATTGTCTCATTGTATCTCTTTTTTTTTTTAAGGTACTTGTCCCTTCAGATCAGTTGCCTTGCAAACTGTTTTGTTTCTAAAGCATCTTTTTAATTGTTATTGAGCCTACAGTCAAGCTCACTTTGGATCACTGTTCCTAGAGAAATGTGAGACACAGTTGGGTAAACTGGGGGGGTGAGATGTGACAACTCAGCCTTTCCTTGTTTTGTCTGTGCTCCAGGAGAGTTAATAATGTTTTTTTCTAACTGCAGCGAATATTTAAGTCTAAAAGTGAAGGAAACTGCAATAAAAAGAAGTATATCCTCTTACAAAGAATTCCCATCCAGCAAAATAGATTAGTGGAAGTGGAAATTTTATGGGGCAGTGACCTCATTGCTTGCAATGTGAGCACCACTTTGTCCCTCCCTGCTCAGCAGAGCTCAAACTTGTGAGCTGGGCTGCTCTCGTGCCCAGATTAGCATGTTAAAGCCAGGCTTTTCTCCCTGCCTTACCTGTCCAACCCACTGGTTCAGAGAGCTTTCCTGAGGGTGGCTGTGTGGCTTTTCTTTGCTCTGCTTTTCACAGATAGGCCTGTGTGGTGATGCCATCAATGAAGAATTCTAGCTAAAGCCCAGGGTTATTTGCTCTCTCTGTGGGTGCCTTTGAGCTGTGCACAGTTGGCAGTGTGAGAGCGGCTGCACAAGCAGCAGCAGCAGCACTCGCAGCTTTGTAGTGTCAGTCACTGCTCCCTTGTTCAGTAAATATGTGTTGTGGATGGGCACAAACCTCCAGGATTCCCTTCTTGGTTATGGCAGCATAAAAGGCTTGATTCTGGTGCAGTGGCTCAGCTTTCCAGCTGGTTAGACTGGTGCCATCCCTGTGCTTGGGGATGTGTGGGTGAGGAGGAAGTGGCAGGCCAGTGACGTAGCTGTGGAACAACAGACGTGGGCTTGAGTTCCTTTGCCTTTCCCACATCTCTGAGAAGAAAGCAAATGTTGCTGTCATCTGCCAGCGTGGCTTTTGGGATTCTGCTGAAGTCTTTCCTGAGCTGGACATAAGGAACCAGAAAGCAATGGGGGAAAAGAGACAGGATAAAGCACAGGGAGGGGGGGGGAGTCTGCCCGATGGATGGGAGGTGAGATCCATGGAGCAGGCTTGTCCTGGCAAGGGGCTTGTGATTTAAACTCTGCAGTGGCAAAACTTAACTCCTGGTCATGCAGAAAATTCATAACCCAGGGAGGTCCTGCTGGATCCGAGGGGTCTGTGGATGGTTTTGTGTGCCCTGTCCCAGGATGAAGGCCCCATTCAATGATGCCCTGCTCTGCTTCCTGAACGTTTCTGCATCCCTCAGAAATGCAGAATTCTGTGTGATAATATTAGAGCAGCTGTTAGTTTAATGGATATTATCAGATGTTTCTGAGGGATTTGCCAAATTGGTGCAATTTGTAAAATTGCCATTTTAATAAGCAAGTCATGTCTAAGGGAATAGGAGGGAGCTTGTCCTGTACAGGTTCCAATTTTCAAAGTCAGAAAAGAAACTCACTGAACACATCCCAGCATGTCTTTTTTTTCAATTTAATTTTTGGCTAGTACCAAGCATCTCCAATCTGATTCAACTGATTATATTCCAATCAGAATATAGAACAGTAATAATAATGTCTTTATCTCATGAGATCCCCATGGGGTGTCTTGGATTTTTGCAAAAACCAGCACGTATTAACCTTGGGTATTCTGGCCATCCTTTTTTGTCTTCCAAGCTGCTTTATTTTACCCTTAAACTCTCTACATTGGACTTGCTTGTTCTGATTTTGAGGTCATTTTCAGTCATTTAGCCAGAAGAACCTGTGATAAACTTCCTAACCCTTTCCTGGTTTGAAGTAAAATTGAGGAGACCACAAGTGTGAGTTAACAACCTTATTACAGTGAGATTGAAGACAGGAAAGTGCAGAGCGTGCACACCTTTGTACATAACCTGCTTCTCCCTGGAAATTGTGGGGTCACGATTAATTCTATTTGCAGAAAATTAAACCACTTGGAGTGAATATATGATGATACATTCTAAATCAGTAAACACATTTTGGAACCAACTATTATTTATCAGCAGGGGCTTTGGCATCTGGTGGCTCCATTATAATTAACTAATACTATGCAAATACTGCAGCAGAGAATGGAAGAATAGCTGGTTCGTGTTGGAGGGAGCAGTGTGACAAAGGCAGAAGAGCACATGCAAATATTAATTTGTGGGAGCATGTGAGATGGCTCCTGAGCCACATTAGTGGTTTGAACAATATGAGGCATTACAATTCCTCGTGCACGCGTGTCTGTGCGGGCTTTTCGGTATCAATCGCCATGGCAACAACCGCTGCTCCGAGCGGGGCTGCAATGCCGCCGCATTATTCCCTCCATGGGAGGCCTGTCATTTTTCCAGAGCGATGTGCTTCAAGGTCATCTTCATTTACCTCCATCTCTTTTGCTGTCCTTCCTGGAGGGCAGCTTTCCGTGGGAAACTTGTCCTTCTAGGCACAAATCCGTGCTTTTAAGGACTGGCCTGTAAGAAATACTCAGGTATTTGGTGAGCAGTCGTCTGCAGGCAAAATAAATAATTTAGATGCAATTAAGGCTGGAAATAAATACTGGTTAGATAAAACTAACCTGCGGACGGCACTGGTGACTGGCCTGGGAGTTCCAGCATAGTTTATCCTGTCTGCTCTCTGTGATCTCCTTATCCACGTGCAGCTGAGGGGTGAGTTTATTTGGGTTTGCACTTGGTGCAGGTTACCCAGGCAGGGGGGGCTCAGAAGGCCCCCCTGCTGCAGCCACACGGAGCTCACACCCTAACCCTGAGCTCAGCTGGCCTCCTGAACTGCACCAGCCTCTGCTGCCAGTGCTGGAGCAGCCATGAATCCAGAGCAATCTCTCCCTCCCCAGTGCAAACCCTGCTCTGTGCAAACCATCCCTTCCCTTCTTTAGAGGGTCTGGTATCAGACTGAAGCAAATAAATTTTGAGATGTGGGTTTTTTAAGTTACTTTAGGGGGAAGTCAGAAAAGTGCAATGTAATAATTCATCTTATTTTCTTGTCTTCAGTGGGTAATTGCTGTTATCCACTTTATCCCAAATTTTACCAAATAATTATCTTTCTTTAAGCCACTCATGTAATTTCAAGTGGAGCTGACTCTTTTGGAGGACAGAGATGAATTAAATACCTGACTCTTACTGAAAAGCTGTAAAATCGTTAATTAAAGATTAGCAGTGACAGCAGTTATAGTCCATTGTACATAATTCCTAGCTCATGTTAATGATGGATATACCATTTGCTTCATTTTTTGGTTTTATCCAGATTTGAAGCTCCAAACTTTGTAAAGTTATCCACTGTAGAAATATTATGTGCAAATATATATTTTTTGAAATTAGTTTCTCTAAAGCCTCTGCTGAACCCCTGGCTCTGGGCAAAGGAGAACCAGCAGGTACCAAAGCACTAACTCCACAACTGCAGTCTCTCTTAGCATCTTTTATTTTATTACTTTTCACTTCCTCTCTCCAAAAGCTGCTTCTGCTCCACTCTCCTCCAGAGATGTGACAGGGCTGCAGCTGTGAGGCAAAACCTGTGACAGTTGTGCTCTGTATATTGACATAAGACAGAAATTAGTGCAGAATACCTCTGATATACATTGTCAATAGGTCAGAGCTCATCTACACAATTATTTATATGTCATATTTCACTTCCTAGAACTGTGAAGAACTCTTAACACCCTGCAGTGCTCTACAGAACTGGGTTTGTAGTTACACTTGTTTACTGCTTTGAAGCCTGTTGGTTAAACACTTCTTCTAGACCAACATTTCCAAGATTTCTACTGGGATCACTCATACTTGAAGGAGGTTTTACACCTCAGAGTACATTTATTAATTTCTTTGGCACTCAAGAAAGCAAATACTTGTTGCCTTTGTTTTGTGTGAATGAGCCTCCAGGAGGAAAGGGAGCAAATTGGGGGAATGCAAACAAATTGCTCAAGTCAAAGGGAAAAATACCCCAGAGAGCATTTAATTCCTATTTGCACATAGTAGTGAGGCAGTGAAATACTGTAGTGATGGACTGCACAGGTACCCTGGCAGATTCAGGAGAGGAGATGTGAAGTAAGCTGTCCCTGGGACTTCACTCCCCCATCCTCATCTCTCCAGGTGCTGTGTGAGATAATTTGTGGTGCTGCTTTTTACTGGGCCCTTCAGACCAGCTCCGGGCTGTGCAGCAGGACCCGAGAGCCGGATCGTGGTGGCTCCTGCCCAGCGCAGGGGCACCGTAAGCAGCTTTTCTGCTCTCGCCCGAGCGTGCCAGAGCGAGTCCCCCAGTGGCCGGGAGCTGCACACTTCGCTTTATCCTGGCGTGCCCTGTGGATCCGAGCTGTCAGAGAGGATAACGGAAGGGTGAGAGCGATTGGGATGTTATCTGCCTTCCCGTGGCAGAGGAGAGCCAGCTGCACCAGGAGATGGAGGGCTCTGCTGGGCCGTGTGTGACCCAGAAGGAACCATCCCACCCAAGGACTGGTGATGGAAAGGGGACTGAGCAGCAGCCAAAGTGCTGTGCTTGCTCAGGGCGGAGAGAACTTGTAGTCTCTAGTGCTGTCATCACACTAAATTTAATTTTTAAGAAGAAATAAAATAATCATGACCGTGCAATTTTCCTAGCTAGCAATTCTCAAGCTTCACTGAGAAAGTCCTCCTGAGAGGTTCCAAAAGCTGAACTGCTATTTTCTGGCTGCGATTATCAGTGATTTTATCTCTGCACTGGGATTTTTAGGTGCAGAGGAGGAGCTTTTGTGCAAACTTCCATTGTCTGTGTCCCACTCGTATGTTTATCAGCCGCTAATTTGCCAGTGCAGCAGATTTCTGAAGGAAATGTGTACAGACAGGAGGAGGGGTGGAGGTGGGACCAGGAAAACAAGGAGGGGAGGAAGAGGGGCTTGTTACAGTCGGTGGAAAGGAAATTTATGCACGTTTGGAGAGTGCAAATCATTACAAACCTTGCCCAAACATTAGGGATCAAAGGACTACGCATGGTTTTGCTCTCTGATCTGTTTCTGAGATTCATCAAAGTAATGCCAGAAAAGCAATTTCTCCTTCTCAGCCTTGATCTGTTACGGAAACTGTAAATAGCCTTAGAAATATTCCTGTTTTCCCACTGCCTTTTTAGAATGGATTGGTAAGATTATTAGTGTTACTTTAGATTTCCACTTTCTGGAGTAAAGTTCCATATGCAGTTCTGTATTATGCATTATCTGAAGACACTGTTAGGGTTATGCAGTTGTAGGGCTGATAGGTTATTTCTAGTTATAGCATAAGGATAAAAAACTTTTTTCAGAGAAGGAAAAGAGCAGAATTTGGCTGAAAGTCAGAGCATTTTAATGCTCTCGATTCTGCCATACAAAAGAGGGGGGTTTTTTAGACACTTCTCCAGCAGTCTGTGCTTGTATTTCAGGTCCTTTTATTAGTTATCTGATCTCAGTTCCCTCTCTTTAAAGAGGAGAAATACTGCCTCCTCCAAGGGACAGGTACCTGTTGGGGGCATCTCTGTATCCAAAACACTCTGCCAAGTACAGGAGGAGCCTGAGCATCCTGCCTGGATCCTGTGGTGTGTAACACCGAGTGCTCCTTTGGTGGCTGCACTCTATTACATTTCATTGTTGGTGTCAAGTTGGGCAGCTGAGAGTCTCTTCAGCATTTATCCCTGTTGGAGAGAGCCTGGGTCTTGGCCAGTGCATGGTAACTATTGCACCAAGGAAGGCAATCCTCTTTCTCTTCTCATTAGGCAGGTGGTTGTTCTGTAACATCTGGAACACCTGGGACTAAAATGGGACAGAGCACAGGGCAGGAGGGGACAGGTGTGTATATATATTGTCATGCTCTTGTGTAAAATGACAGGCTGCTTTGGGTAACAGAGCCCAGCAGGTTTGCAAGCTACAATGTGAATAAGCATCTCTGCAAGTGAACTCATTCTTATTTATTGGATAAATAGGGCTTCATTCCCAGGTATAGGACAATGTTTCAGTAGAATACCACTGAGTTCCTGTCATTGGCTGAAACCTGGGACGTGACAACTCCTTTACAGGGATTCTGCTGCTTTCCAGGTGCACTTGCCATTGCAGTGATTGGTACCACTGTGTGGTTCATTGCAGGGGCTCTGCAGATATGACAGTAAATAGTTCTGCTTCTGGAGACAAAAAGATTCCCAAGTGCAATGTAAAAAAAAAAAAAAAAAAAGAAATTCTTATTGTAATTTTTATGTATATATTCCTTGTACTTGTAATTTATCAAAGCCGTGACTTCCCTGTAGATGACTGAAACTGCAGAGGCAGAATTCTTTTGGAAGTAACTACCTCAAAAGTACTAATGGAGAATTTCTTCCAGGGCTTTGGTTCCCCCACACCTTGATGAATTAAAGTGACTGACCTGCACGTTGCTGGAGTACCTGAAAGTTTAATTTGCACAAGCTTCTCTGGTTCAGCTGTCCATTAGGCTTGCAGAGGAGAGTTCTCCACTCAGCTTCTATCTGACAAGCGCCTCATTTGTATGTTAATGTTGAGTTGTGATTTCCAGGGAAGGCATTCAGCGTGTTGTAAAGGGCCTTACTGGCAGATTGCAGCTAAATTGATGCTCGACTCACTAAATATTTACCCTACACATCCCACTTAATATGTCCAAAACCAGGCATACTGTGAAATCCTGAAACCTGATTGTGAATGATGAAAGTCAGGAAGCTGGTAATGTCAGTGTGGAGCAAAGCAGGGCCCAGCCTCTCCCCTGCTGCCTCCAGCTCTTCCTGTGCTGTCACCCCATGGATGGGCTCACCTGCTGCCCCTGCCCCACAGCAGGGCAGCACTGCCTGCCGTTCTCACAGCCCTCTGCCCATGGCCTGTCGAGGATCCTCCTGTGGCACAGCTGGGGAGATGAGCTCTGGCTCTTCGCCTGCTCCTTGTCATGTATTTTACCATTGGGAAAAGTGCTGTGGATTAGGGCAGCCACAGGAATGCCTCAGACATTCCTCATGTGCTAGGGCTGGTACAGCAGTGAGGGGCGGTGTGGAGACCTCACACCCCACCTGTTTGTTTTTATTCCCAAGCCTGTTCTCCCAACGAGTTCCAGTGCAGTAACAAGTCGTGCATCTCCATCATCTTCGTGTGCGACGGCGACAACGACTGCGGGGACGGCAGCGACGAACGGAAATGCTCCCCCCTGACCTGCAACCCCAACGAGTTCCAGTGCAACAACAGCGTGTGCATCCCCGAGCTGTGGGTGTGCGACAACCAGCCCGACTGCGAGGACCAGTCGGACGAGTCCGTGGAGAAATGTGGCCACGGCACCAAGGCCCTCAACACGTGCGCGGCCCACGAGTTCCAGTGCGGCAACGGGGAGTGCATCCACCTCAACTGGAAATGCGACGGGGACGAGGACTGCAAGGACAAGTCCGACGAGCAGGATTGCCGTGAGTGCCTGCGGGGCTGGCCCAGGGCTCTCCTGGGGGGGCAGGGCCGGGGGCTGCCCTGGCCCTGGGGGAGGCGGGTCTTTGATGTCGGTGTGCCTGACAAGGAGCGCTCGTGCCCCAAACGGCTGGCTGGGTGCCCAGCCCTGCGGGGTCAGGTGCATTCCACACTCTTTTCATGCTGTCTCCTCGAGGACTGGGAGGGGAGGTGTAAGGGCTGCCGGATGGTACTGTGCCTCAGAAGGGATCTGTTTCACTAGAAAGACAAGGAATGAAAAATGGGAAAAATGTTGAAAGCCCTCAGGCTGCACGGTGGGGTCACAGCCTGGAGGTTGGAACTGCCATGCTAAAGGGAATATATGATCAGCAGAAAAAAATAATTCATTTTCTGCCTGTGAAGTTGGAGTATACTGAACAAGGCAGTCAAGAGCAATACCTCTGAAGAATCCAGTTTGAAATGCACTTTGAGCTTGGCTTGATAAAGGCACAGAGCTAATAAATAATGGATTTTTTTTTCAGCTGGCTCTTTGCATTTCTCATGCTGGTGTTGGCATGTGTGGTATTTCAATGTTTCATCCATTTTCAGCCACTAAACTGTTCAAGCTGGTCACTTACCTGAGGAGGGAGAGAGAGAGAGACAAGAAAATAAGAGCAAAATGTTTTCCTTAAAATATTCATAATGACAAGATTGAAATCAAATATTTACATAGCTGTATCTATTTAGCAGCTCTGACATTGGGCCGCCTCTGGGGAGGAGGGCAGAAACCAGGGACTTCTGCAAGGTACCTAAGAAAACTTAGCACTTTTCATACCCAAGACAACACCAGTTCCAGGCTGGTGAGCTCAGAGCAGCTGTGTGGGGAGCCCTGCAGGGACCTGGGGATCAGACTCTCTCCTCAGCAGAGAGAAGCAGATGTAACTTCAGTGCCTTCTTTAAGAAGAGGAGGAGAATGTAGGAAATCCTGGGCATAACTGTTTACTCTGCAGGAGAGCAGGGGGATAGGCCACAGGTAGCATTGGAGCTGTTATGCCTTTGAAGTAGCCAAGGACTCTTTAAGAGAGGTGAGAGCAAAATAAGGGAAGAAAATGTGTGTTTTGTTGGGAAGAGAAGAGCTTTGACTGCTGGCCACAGGGATATCACCACTGTCAACCCCTTCCAGGTAGGGATGGATTAGCAGGATGTCTTTTCCTTCATCTCCAAGAAGGTGATACAAGAGATGAGAGAGCTCTCGGGCAGTAGGTACCCAGGCAGTACTGCCAGGGTCGAAGGGTCACAGGGACTGTAGAGTCAGGAGACAAAGCTGGTTCCTGGCAGCCATATGAGTATGACAGAACTGTAAGAAAGCCATGCAGGAGCATGTCTGGTGGGGATGTGCTCTGCTGGCTGGGACAGCCTGGGGTGTTTGCTGCCTGTTTTCATTCTGAGCCCTCCTGCAGGCAGTCCTGCACTTGTATCCCCTCTGAATCAGGAGGCAGTGGCAGGGCCCATGTTACAAACACAGGTGGAGAACTGGTGCCCAGTGCAGGAGACTCCCAGCAGAACAGATCCGTGTCCCACAGGATGCATCCCCTGCAGTGACAGCAACCTGACAGGATGGCTGTTCAGACAGGTCAGGAGAAGGAAGGGTGAGTTCCCTCCCATTTCCAAGTGGAGAAAGAGGGGAGCAGCCTACAGATGCCTCTTAAATTTTAATCCCCACTGTTTCATTTGAATTAAGTCTCTTACAGGCCCCGTTTACTTGGACACTCAGTTGGTGAGAGGAGCAGGGCTGTGCCCAGGTACCTTCCCGAGGCAGAGGGAGCTCTCTGTTCCCCAGCTCCTTCCCCTGCTCTGACAGGCACCAGCTGAGCTCAAACTGCGGGGCCCTGAGGCCGAGAGGAGCAGGCTCTGACCCCCACCCCTCAGCTGCAGAGCAGCGTAGCCAGGCAGCACTTGCAGATAGATCCTCCAGAGGCAGCTCCCGGGGCAGAGGACGCAGCTGGACAGCGCTGTGGCACAGCACGGTGCTGACAACCAGTGGAGAGAGGGGGAAATGTGGCACAAGTCACTTGTGACAGTTCTGTCTCTGGGCAGTGCAGATTTAGCACACGAGGGGTTTTTTCCCCAGAAAGTCCCAGCACAGCACAATGTGCAGCTGATACACCCAGGAGAAATAAGCACATGAGCTGTTCCTGTGGGCCAGGAAACAGTGGGATTCAAAGCCCTGTGTTTTAGCTACTGCAGGAGTCCCTGGTTCTGCCCTTTATACCCCAGTGCCACAGAGGTGCCTGAGCCTGTGGCTCTTCACACCACAGGGAGGGGATTCTCTGAGGTAATAGCCAGGAGAGGGCTTGCAGCACTGAGGGCTCATGTCAGTGATGGATTGACTGGGTCAGAGCCAAAATTAATGCTGCCTTCCCATCCCAAATGCAGCTGTTGCTGGGGTGCACCTGCCTGCAGTGAGTAAGTGACACTTGAGAGCTCTGGAAACTCTGCATCACTGTTCCTCTGTCAGACTGAAATCTTTAGGAATCTTTATGATTCTTTTCCTCTCCAGAAATTCCTGTGGCACACAGGGAGTTAGAGCTGCGTGGCACTGCTCTATCCCCTTAGCAACAGGGATGGCACATGTACCCCTAGGCTGGACTTGACTCAAACTGCAGATCCCACCCCTGTGTCCTTTGCAAATGGGCATCATACGGGGTTTGCACAGAATAAAACAGAGGGAATGGAGCTGAGGCTCTAAAAAAACCCAAAAAGTCCTGAGGCCATCACCAGTCATTTGTTATAAACATTTTGGGGTGGTAAATGAGTAGAGCAGAAATGAAGGGTGACAATTGGTGAACAGGTTTTGGCAGCAAGACAGCAAATAAATAGGAGGGAATGAGTCATTTCAGGAAGGCTGTGTGAGAACATTGAGTGGCTGGTTTTTTTTTTTCCATAGCATACATATTCAAATATGTATGTATATTTATAAAATGAACATTAGGTTAGATTTATTAGTCTCTAAATCTGGAATAGTTTTATTTTAAAACGTCCTTTGCAACTTGAATTAAGGGCATCCAGGAAGGAGAATAATGCTTACAACTGACAGAGAGAAAACAGATCCCTTGAGACTGGACCTCACACTTCCCTGCCTCTGTCTCCCCATCCATAAAATGGGATTGATGCATTTTGCAGATGCTGGGGTTTTCTTTTTTAGGGGGAGAAAAGAAAAAACCCGGAAAACCAGAATAAAGTCAGGCTGAGATTTGGAATCTGGAATATACCTGCTGGATTTGAGTGATGCAGCTTTGTGCCCAGTATTTGTAAATGGGAACTGTGTCTCTTTGAGGGTGTCTTAATTTTTTAGCAGGGCTTTGGTGATTTGTTTTGTATTTGATTTGCAGAGGAGATGGCTGTAAAACTACTGAGATATCACTGATTTAAACTCTCCAAAGTAGCACAGCAATTTTCTGAACATCTTGTGCAAATAAACAGCACAGCTCTTCCCTTTTCTTGGGATATTGCTTTGCTTTGGGAATGACCCCAATGGGAACCTGCTGGCAACTCTGCCAGTGGGACTGAGATGGGTCAGTGTCTTGGCTTCAGGATAACAAAGCTCCTGGCCCTCTCCCTTCAAACCTGTGCTCTCCAGGCCAAGTATAAACATGGCACTCTCCCTCCTGAAAAATGCACCAAAATGCTGTTACCTGCATTGTAGTATCTTTGTGATCAGTGAGAGTTGTTACCATATCTGCTCTTTTCAGATGTTTAAGAGCCTCTGGGGCTGATCCTGAGAGGCCTGAACTTCCACAGGTCTGGTGGAGTGAGAAGTGAGCCAGGAAACCCAACCAGTGTCCAAACTTCTGTCTCTTCTTGAAGCAAAGCTTTGTGCAGTAGGGCTGTACAGTCCCACATCTGTTTTGCAGTCCCTGGAGCAATTGAGTTAAGAGCTGTGCTGTCATTTTTCTCTCAGTCTTGTGGTGTCTTCACAATTCCTACTAAAGTCTCCTTCATTTTAATTTGCTTTAGGATTAGAAACCTTTCTGTTCCTAGTATCTAGTTATAGCTGCTTTTTAGAAGAGTCTTGAAGACTGATTACAGTTGAGGACAATTATAGGTTTTATAACAGCTGCCTTCCAAATCTACAGCTGTTGTCATGCAGATTTACTTGCTAAACTGGAGACCTGTTCCTGCTCTAGAAAAGACAAGACCCCCGTTGGCTTTAACTACATGTTACACTTTTTTGAGGGTGTTAATATTTAAAGTCAAAAATCCTTTCTTGCCTCCATATACAGAAGTTGCTACAGAAAAGGTGAAGCAAACTGGTTTTCACGTTGGGGATGAAGGCAAGAAATAATTGTGGGAAAGGAATTTTCAGTGGGACAGTAGGAAAAGCCTTGCAGTGGCCAAGGTTCAGCTGGGCAGAAGTCAGGGTTTCCTGTGGGGAAAGGTGCTCTCTCCATCTTTGGGGCTTCTCCAGGCAGTAAATGGCAGGAGCAGTTGGAGCAGAAGTGCCTCTGCCTCCCTGCAGGAACTCCTGGTGCCAGTTCCAGGCCTGTGCTCTGTGACTCTCCCACACCATGGCTTTGGTTCCTTGTCTCCATTTTTCTCCATTTGGAGCATCAGATCCCCCATGCTTCATTTGGAGCTGCTGTCCCAGATGTCCCACTGAGGTTTTCCATTTCTGTACCTGGGTTTATTAGCTGAAATGTGGTGACACAGCTGGTTCCATAACTGGGCTTATTGCTTGGGATATTTTTCTCACTTTGCAGCTTTTTATGAATGTAGTACATATGGCTTTCCTCTCCAAGGAGCAGTGCTATTTCCAAACTTTCCTCATGTGAATACTGTGTGTTTCTAAAGGCAGGATTTCTCCCTTCCTCCACCAGCCCTTGTGGCTTTTCCTGTCTCTGGTGCCCTTTGCTGGCTGAAGGAGCACTAGAACCGAGTCCAGTGAAGCATTCATGAACCCGGATCCTGCATCCTGTGGGATGCAATCACCAGTAATGTGAAGGCTTTGTGCAGCTAACACTTTGTGGTATTGATGCTGGCTCTCTTCATGTCTTTGCCTCTTCCTGGGTTATCTGAAAGTAGTAATTTTTGTATTAGAACCAGTATATCAAATTGTCGGGGGGAGTCACCACAGCTCTCACCTCCCATGTGGTAACACAAGTGTGACATCCCCTGGGGGCTCAGAGGCAGCGATTTTCTGTCAGATGGTACCAGGACACAATCACATGATGGAAAGGCTGGAATCAGGAGCTCTCCAGGGTGTGCTGCCTTAATAGGATTTTAAGAACACATCTGTAAGAGAGGCCCCTCAGAAGGAAGCTGCATAACACATCCTGGGGACGAGGAGCCTGTTTTCCAGTGAGCTACAGACTGCAGCCCTTTGCCAGGGAGCACCTGTGCCCTGTGTGTGAGCACAGGTTTGTCCCAGCCACGGAGGGCTCTTGATGGAACTCGGGAAGACAAAGGTCACTGTTTTAGTATGGTCATTGCACCTGTCTGGTTTATATTTTTCACCAGCTTTGCTGTTCATCAGCTCTATTTTGAGTCTGTAATAACCTGAG
This sequence comes from Scytalopus superciliaris, assembly GCA_013400415.1. Classification (NCBI taxonomy): domain Eukaryota; kingdom Metazoa; phylum Chordata; class Aves; order Passeriformes; family Rhinocryptidae; genus Scytalopus; species Scytalopus superciliaris. The sequence continues at coordinate 184,064 of VXBX01001954.1, read as the reverse complement.
CTGGGCAAATGAACTTCAGGCTTGAAACCTGGCCCGATACTGTGTAGGTGCTTTGGGCTGAAACCCCAGGAAACACCATGCCCACTGCAGTGGAGCTCTTCTGCCTTCCAGTGGTCTGTTGGCTCATGGGCATTTAGTAACCTGATGCTCGTGTCTCATTGCTGGCTTCATCCCTGGTGTGACCACACTGGCTTTGGCAGAAAGTCAATACATGTCTCTTGCCTGGGCCCTCAGCCTGAACATGTTTTGGAATACATCTTAAATGTGATGTTTTCTGAAGGAAAGAGAGCTGAGGAGCAGTTGCCTTTGCCTACCCTGTGCCACTGTACACTCCCAGCTGGAAGGCAGCCTTGCCTCTCCCACAGACTGCAGACCCCAGAGCTGCTCCACTGCTGAGAGCTGAGTGCTGCCTGTTTGCTTGCTCCTGTCCCACCTGCGAGGCTTCACTGCCTGCACTGGTTCTGTTTTGACATAAAGGCTTTGGGGGATGCTCTGGGATGGCAGAGAGGCACAAGAGGACAGTGGGTGAGGCAGCTGCCGCCTCTGTTGCTTTGGTGAAAGCAGCCAGTGCTCTGTCATTTGCTGACAGAGGGTGCAAAGCTCCAGCAGTGTCAGAGGGACGTGGCTAAGAGGTAGCACACAAAGGATGGAGTTCTGCGTGGCTAATGCTTGACTGTGTTGTGTTACAGCCCTGGTGACGTGCCGGCCGGATGAATTCCAGTGTGGGGACGGGACGTGTATCCACGGAGCGAAGCAGTGCGACAGGGTGCACGACTGTCCTGACAACAGCGACGAGGCCGGCTGTGTCCAAGGTAGGTGCCGATGGCTCTGCGTTCCTCGTGCTCCGTGGCCTGGGCCTGCCAGGCTGCCTGGCCATGGCAAAGGGAAGAGGCCTGCGCTGCTCCTCTGGGCCATGGCAGGGTTCTCAGCCGTTCTGGCAGTGGGGTTGCTTGGGAGATGTTACTGTGCTAACCAGGCAGACTGCATGGCTTGAAGAGTTGTTTGCATGGTGCTCCGGCTAGGTGTTCATTTGCTTAATCCCATCCCGTTTCTGCTAATGACACCCTCTTGAGCTTTATGTCAGCCTGTTTGTTGTCATGAGCCTCATCTAACTTAGTTGCTTTCCTCTCTTGCCCAACCTGACAGAGTCAGCATGTGAAAGTCCCAGCAAATTTCAGTGTAAGAGTGGAGAGTGCATTGACGGAGGCAAAGTGTGCGATTCACATAGAGACTGCAGGGACTGGTCTGACGAGCCTATGAAAGAATGTGGTACAGTACTTGCCTTCTACGTGTTGCTCCTGTTGTAACTGCTTCCCCTCTTCTCCATCTGGTGCTCACAGCTTTGAGTGTAACCACATGTAGCTGCTAATGCTATTTCTCACTCTGTTCCTCTTTCCTTGCCTTTATTCTCTCATCACCCTTCATATGAATATAATTAGTAGCCTAGTCTGATCATCTCTAAGTTTGAACTGTGCCCTTCTCCACTCAGTTTTTATTCTTGGAGGGATGTATGAACTGAGCACGGGACTAGGAACCAGGAATTCCCCCCCTCCCCAAACACTAGTGTCCCCCACAGCACAGACCAGTTTATTTAGCCTCATTGCCTAAATTATCTTTGAATTGTAAGATGATGGTACCACTATAAAAACATAGCATTTGGGAACATGCTTTGGAGGGGAAAGCACACAGAGTGGCAGCAATCACTGAGAGGTGACTTCAGCCACTCCTGGGTTGTACATGTTGCTGCTGCTCCCCTCAGCAATGACAGCTAGTTGCTCTCTGCTCCTGCCAGCCCTGGGCTGTGGGAATGAACCAACCAGGAGAGCTGGGGCTGCACTGGGGCTGTCAGGGCCAGAAAACAGAGCCCAGGCCACGGGGTCCTTCTCCATAGGGCAGCCCCTCTCTCCCTTTCTGACCGGGGGTTGTGGGCACCAGCCCCAATCTGCAGTTACTCAAACACATTTGGTTTTTTCCCAGCGCAGAGATGTCTCTGACAGACATCCCTTTCCATGACATCACAGAGCTCAGTGCTTGCCACCTAAATAACTCAGGAAGAACTGTCAGTCTCCCTGTGTCAGAGAAGGAAGTGTGTGTGCACGCCTAGTGAGGATGCTCTTACCTCCTGCTTTCAGTGTGCCCTTGTTTTCTTCCACACTAACCCACATCTCTCTGTTTCTCTGAGTGGGTGTTGCAACTTGTCTGTCTGTGGAGCTCTCCCAACAAAGCTGGCAGCCCAGTTAGTCTTAGGAGACTGGGCAGGGGCACAGCTGGGCTTGGTGCTCAACCCAGTGGTTGTGGTGCCATGGCTGACTCTGTGCAGTCCCAGGCTGGCAGTGAGGTGTTGATGGAGTTAGGAAGCACAGAGCCCCCAAAGCAATGTGCTCCTTGAAGAGAGCACAGTGATGTGGGTTGCTGAGAACATAACACCCACAAAGCTAAACCACACAGGAGACAAGAGGTGCAGGACACCTCATCTCAGCGTGTCTGTCTGGCTATGCTGGACTCTGCAGTGCCCTCTGAGAGTCCCCCAAATAGCACTGCAGGAGACAGGAAAGCACCTGTCTTATCTTAGGCAGGGAATGTACTGCTGAAGTTTGGGTCAAGGGCAGCAGCTGCCCAGTAGAAAGAGAACAGGCTCTGGCCTGGCTCCTCCTTGGCTTCACTTGAAAAGTGCAGCAAGTGAACCAGCACTTGATTTACAGCCTCCAAATCCATTCCACAAAACACCTCTGAAACCATGGGAATCATCTGAGGGAGGGTTGCTTGTTAGTCAAAACAGCCTTTGTAGTATTTTGCTGAGAGCAGTTGTGCATGTTTATGACCCAGTTTGCTAAAGGCCTGTGCCAGTGCAGGAATAGGTGATGTCTGTCCATAAATGTCACTGAACAGTGACAACACACAGGGATGCCTTCTCAGAGCCCAGTGAAGGTGCTCTGTCAATTCTGTATTGATATCTCTATGTGTGTGCCTGATAGGAAGGTGAAAGCATCCCAGAGCTGAGATGGGCTTCCTTCTGGCATAGTATTTTCCTAATCTTATTGACTTAATTGGCTTGTGGTTGTTTCCCTTTTCTTCCAAGAGCAGTGGTTTAATGGCTCTGCTGTGCTGCTCACCTGCAGTGTGCAAGGAAGCAAGAAGTAAAAGAGAAATGAAAAATTTACCTTTAAATTGCATTATAGATGGAAGTAAATAGGTTTGGCTTGTTCTAGTGAGCCCACTATCCCTAAAATCCCACAGCTCCTGTTCTGTAGTCTTATTTAGGGAGAGGACTTTCTCTTCACCTTGTGTAGGTCAATTCAACAGGAAGAAATGTTATTTCTGCCAGGAAACCAGCTTTCCCCAACATCTCATTCAGTTCTAGTTACAAGGATCCATTTAGCCTGTTTTTCATTTGAGCACTTGAAAGCAGGATCAGAGAGTGGCCTTGGATTAGCAGGGCCCCAGGAGAGGATGGGGGCTGTTGTTTCATAAATTGCACACTTGGGCTGCCAGCAGAGCCTGCTGTGTGGGATGGGTTTGTGGGAGGACTGTATCTCGGTGCTAATGGAGTACCTCTGACAGACTGTACTCTGGTGTTTTCTGGAATTTTTCACATAGATCATTCCTTGGAGCTAGATGGGAAAATAGTACAGTATTTCAAAATAGCTGGTCCCTGGGAGATGAGAGTCCCCCAGCATGAATTATTAAAGCTCAGAGAGACTGTTCAGAAAAGTCAACATGAACCAGCGCGTGGGGAAGGAGGAGTATCCTGGAGAGAGCCCTTGGGTCCCTTGGAAGTTTCTCACATGTGGCAGAACATGCTCAAAGCAGCAGCTCTCTGATGGGATGAGATGCAGAGACTCACATACGCTGTATCCCCAGGGCTCCCTGTTCATTTAGCCACTAGCTTTGAGTCCATAGGATCCCACAGCTCTGGTTTGGAATAATGAAGAGCAAGAAAGTGATACAGTGGAGGCTTCCTATCTGTGAAGTCACGTGCTCTGTGGGGCCAGCTCCTGGCTACCAAAAGTAGATGATAGATGTGGAAAAACTTCTGAGGACATCTCTCAGTTTTACTCAACCTCACAACTCAAAGCCCTCGTTTGTCACAGATGATCTGTGTGTCCCTTCCAGGTATTAACGAATGCTCGATGAACAATGGTGGCTGCTCTCACATATGCAAAGACCTGAAGATTGGTTTCGAGTGCCAGTGCCCGCCAGGATACAAGCTCCTGGATAAAAAAACGTGTGGAGGTAATTTACATGCAAACAGCAGTCCCTTGTGTTTCACCATAGAGAGACGTGATTATATTCACTTGAGCATTGCTCCATCACAGATGGTTTGATTTCAAGTTATTGATGGGTTTCAAACACTCCTTTCAGACATAGATGAATGTGAGAATCCAGACGCTTGTAGCCAGATCTGCATTAATTACAAGGGAGACTACAAATGTGAGTGCTACGAAGGATACGAGATGGACACCCTGTCCAAGAACTGCAAAGCTGTAGGTAAGACAGCGCCACAGGCACTTAAACTCTGCTTGCTCAACAACACAACTCCGATAAGAAAACACGCTCGCGGGGCTGAGGGGAAAGAAACAAAAGGAAACAAGCAAAGCAAGCAAAACCATCTCGTTCAGAGCAGCACAGAACTGCTGCAGGATGGCAGATGCGTCTCTAGGCAAGAACTACTGATCATGCAGATCAGAATATTTTAACAGTGTACAGAGCAAGATTGCAGTCGCTGCTTGGCTGTTTGAAGCTGAAACTAGAAAAGAAAGTCTCTTGACAGGTGTTATTGAAAACAGTGCAGTAAAAACATTTAGTGGTAGTAGTACTGAGATAAAGAAATCATCCCTGTTACAGCAGGGTAGCTTAGCCACCCCTCCACCCTCCCAGCACTAAGTCACCAAAATCTGGCCCTTGATTTTTACCTAAGATGTGTAATTGAAGGTGAGGACACTCCCCTGAGTTTTGCAAGAGCCAGAGTGTGTCCAGTGACCACAGAGGTGCTGCTGCCCTCTGTGCCCACGTGTGACAGCCCTGCCTCTGGAAGCCCTTTGCACTTGCTTCCCTTGTGGATACAAAGCAGGACCATGAGTGACTGACAGTTACATTGTTTGAGAAATGAAAGCTGAGTCCAGCCCTCAGGACAGCTGCTGAAGTGACAAACGTGCTGATTTTCTGTGGCAGGCAAGAGCCCGTACCTGATCTTCACCAACCGCCACGAGGTCCGTAAGATAGACCTGGTGAAAAGGGACTACTCCCGCATCATTCCCATGCTGAAGAACGTCGTGGCGCTGGACGTGGAGGTGTCAACGAACAGAATATACTGGTGTGATCTGTTCTACCGAAAAATCTACAGGTAAGGGAAAGAGGGGATGTGTGTTGGTCCCTTCCCAAAGCTCCAGTTCAGTCTGTACCCTTAAATCTGCAGACAACAATGCAGGGAACAGGGAACCTGAGGATTTTCTACCCTCACAGGATCACCTGTTGTAGCCTTTGTAAAATTTTTAAGGAATTGATGAAGAAATCAGGGGCTTGTGCAAGTTATTTGGTTTGGTAATACAGGGTGAGTTTTTGTCGATACAAGATCCTGCTGCATTTGTGCAGTTAAACTCAGACTCTTGTTTACTGAATATGGTCCTGCAAAGCAGCGTGAGGCTGTGAGCTTGTTGTATGGGAAGGCACAAAGGGGGCAAATGGTGGGAACAGGGAGGCAGCAACACAGACACAAGCTGCTGCCCACTGTAGCCTCTGCTGGGCTGGATTTAAAGTCACAGCATTTGACCACAGTACACATTCTGTAATTCTCACTCTCGCTCTTCCTTCAGCTGTTTTTGTGGCATCCCTCCATAGTATTATGTGCCAGGGCTTGTGAGTGTGCCTAAGTCAAAAATGCATTAATTGATGCTCTGAAAATCCCCCATGTATGTTCTGATTTGCACAGCTATTGCAGCCTGTTGCAGTGATTTGTTCTGGATTTTAGCTGATGATCAGGCAGAGGCTGATTGCTGTCAGCATGCAGGAGGCAGGCTGGGGTTCCTGCAGGCTGTGGTTCCTCCCATGCCACTGGCAGGGAAATTTGCCCAGGGTGTGCCGAGTGTGGAGCACTTGTGTAGCTGGGCAGGTACCCTGAGGGGCCTGTGGGGCTCTGAAAGTGGGGAGACTTACAGAAGGAAGCTGTCTGCTCTCCCTGGGTCTGACTGGGCGAGGGCTGGGTTCATACACATGGAATTATCTAAAACACACAGCTCCTTCTGCAGCTCCCTGACAGTGAATGCCCTGGGATGCTGGGAGCCACTGAATAGTGTTCATACCCTGAACATGGCTATACCAAGCATTTTTTTCCCTTTCTTACTCCTGCTTGTATTAACTTTGTTGTCCCATCTTTTCTGCAGAGCAAGCTGTGCACTTCTAACTTTTAACAATTAGCATCCTCTTTAAGGTATTGCTGCTATCATTTCTAAACAAAACTTTCTGCTGTTCTATAACTTTTTTGAGATGTACAGAGTTTTTCTAAGAGCAAGACTAGGCCTTTACAAGCACTGATGCAAATTTGGAATAACTCAATTTCAGTTCATTCAGGCAATTGGTACTGAGAGCAGAATCAGCCTGTGTGCTTGTAGGAGCAACATTGAGTTATTCATGAAACATCCATGTGGAGTCTGCTGCCTTTCATTAGTGTTTTAAAAGATTTTGAGACTGCCACTAATATTTAGTGAACATTTTCTTTGTATCTAATGAAACCACTTGCCAAATTAATACAGCTTCATGAATTGCTTTGATGAATCATAATAGCTACACAGGTCCTAATTCTGCAGTACATTTAAGCATATTTATTGCATGGTAAGTTTAACTCTGTTCAGCAGAGCCCAGGGGATTATATTTCTAATGTCCATAAATCCCATGAATCAGTGCTATTGAGCTTTAGGTGCCTGAAGTCACTGTTTTCCTGAATGGTGCAGTTAAAGCAGGAAGCAGGTAGGACTGCTTCTGTACAGGCATGGGGAAACAAGCAGCTGTAGGAGCAAGTGCAAGGCTGCAGCCAAAAGGGTTCCTGTGCCAGCCATGCTGCCCCAGAGGCCCAACCCCAGGCACCTGAGCCAGCCCTGTGACCCATCCTCTCCCTGCAGTGCCTACATAGACAAAGCGAGCGACACGGCCGAGCAGGTGATCCTGATCGACAGCCAGCTGAACTCCCCGGAGGGGCTGGCCATAGACTGGGTCCATAAGAACATCTACTGGACAGATTCTGGAAACAAGACCATCTCAGTGGCCACTGCAGATGGAAGCAGGAGGAGGACACTTTTCAACAGTGACCTCAGCGAGCCAAGAGCCATTGCTGTTGATCCCACACAGAGGTAGGTGTAATCCCCACGAACAGCCCTTTGCCAGCAGACACGTTTCAGCCATCTCTCTGCCTCTCTGACAAACTTGTGCGTGATTCTCGTCTCATTAAGGCTTCAGATGCCATTTAAGATAGATCAGCGGGACTGCTGAGATGGTTCAGCTCACTCTTGGCAAGGCCCCTGCTGTTAAAGGAAGTTCTGAAATTCATGGCCAGATCATGTGTTCAATGGGCCTGAGCTGGTCTGGGCACATCAGTTGTGCTGAAAAATGAAGTCGGTGTGACTTGTGGCTGGGCTTGTGTTTTGTGGTGAGTTAACATCACATACCTAACAGGCACACCAGGAGATAGTTTGTTACTAAGGTGAGATTTTGCATTCTGGTGCCAGCTTTGTGGCAGGATACCCAGTGGGACAATGGCATGTGGCTCCACCAAGTGCACATCAGAACTAACTGAAGTGGCCAAAGGCTTTGCTATAATAAGGAGAGAACAGGGCCCCTCCCTCTGCAAACAGCAGTGCAGGTTTCCTAACTAGAGCCCAATTAACTGTTTTCTTATGTCTGTCTTTCAGGTTCATGTACTGGTCTGACTGGGGAGACAAAGCCAAGATTGAGAAAGCTGGCCTGAACGGCGTGGGGCGGCGGGTGCTGGTGACTGACAACATCGAGTGGCCCAACGGCATCACACTGGGTAAGGGCCCACACTGGGGCTGCAGCAAACTTGTCCTTATTGTTAAACAGGAAAACAAAAGTGTAAATGTGCAAAGGCACCTGCACACACAAATCCTAAAGTACTCTGTCACTACTGCAGGAGTGGAAAGGATATTTCATGGAGCAGCAGGGACCCTCCTGCTCTGGAGTCAGAGCTGTGTGTGTTAACACAGCACAGATTTGAGGTGCTCTGCTTGGGTTTATATTTAAAAATTCTTGCCATGACAAGGAGAAAAATGCTGCTGCCATTGCATAGTGCTGAAGTGCTACTGCTGTGAACAAATAATGTTATCATTTAGTTATTAAGAAATTAATTAATGATTTGTTTAATTACATAACTTGTTTTGTGTTGGCTGTCATCCACTTGCATTCTGTTCAGTGAATCTCATCCAAAATGAGTAAATTTGCTCCAAAAAGAGAAATGCAGTGCTTAGCATTCCAAATAACATTGAATCCTTCCCTCTCACTCCTACCTACACTCTCCCCAAAACCTGCCTGGTTGTGGTAGCACCAAGCAGTGTTCCCTGAGCCTGCAGCATGAGAAGGGTTTCCAGATCCAGGATTCTTCTTCACTATGTGAAAATGTGTGAATCTCACAGCTCCTTCAGAGAAGTGTTTCCCTGGAATCACAGTAGTTGTTCTCCAGCAAAAGGCCAAGGCCTGAACAACCTTGGGAGGGATGGAGCTTCTTGCTCAGGCACTGAGTGACTCTGGGAAGCCCAAAGTGCTGCTGCCCTGCTGCTCCTGGTAACAAAAGAACCTCATTGTACGAGGCTGTCAGTCAGGCATTCCCCACACACACACACAGCAGAATGTTCCTCCTTTTTAATCTTATTTATAGGGTCTTATCCCAGCATATCTGGGCACTGATTCAAAATCAGAACTAGTGTTAAAAAAAAAAAAGAAGCCCAATAATAAAGAGATTAGTCATGCTGCCAGCAGGAAAAACATGCTGGGCAAGAGAAAAAGAGTTGCAAGAGCTGTGTGTAATTTTGCTTCATTGTGTTTTACTTTTCAGATTTGCTGAATCAGCGTCTCTACTGGGTAGATTCCAAATTGCATTCACTGTCCTGCATTGATTTCAATGGCAGCAACAGAAAAGTTCTGATCTCCTCTGTGGATGATCTGAGCCATCCTTTTGGCTTGGCTGTGTTTGAGGTAAGAGTCAAAAACGGATGCAGAGCAGACTGGGGACTGGGAAGGTCTCAGAGCTCAGCACAGAAAGCTCAGCCAGGGCGGTCGCTGCCATAGAAACTGATTAACCTGGTGTGGGTTCAGCAGGGAAAACTGGGGTTTAAAGCCCTTAGTCAGGGGCAGGGTGTTGTCTCGTGCTTTTACCTAATGCAGTAAACGATCAGGGGAACAAAAGCCTCAACTTTGGCAACAGTAACATGAACTGAAGGTGCCCCAAGGTAGAAGTACTGTGCACTGACTGTGTGACTGCTGGAGTTTAATCCAGCTCGAGCTGGGTTTGAGCAGGCCGGGTCAGGAATCTCCTGCACTCCCTACAGGACAGAGTGTTCTGGACTGACCTGGAGAATGAAGCAATCTTCAGTGCAAACAGGCTCAATGGCTTGGACATCTCCATCTTGGCAGAGAATCTCAATAACCCTCATGACATCGTGGTGTTCCATGAATTAAAGCAGCCCAAAGGTAAGACGCGTCCTCGGGGGGTCATGGCCCTTAATCAGGTTTATTTGAGCTGGCAAATGAAATGCTTCCTGATGGTTCTTGATGAGAGAGAAAGCACAGGTAATAATGGGAAATCAATGCCTAATGTTTGAAGTTCCTGCATAATTAATTCAGCAGCAGCATTTATTGGAAAGTCTGCAATTTGTTAATAGCTGTTTAATTAGCATCTTTGATAACAGTGAGTTACTCTTGTCACTGTGATGCTTCCCATTCATTATGCATTTGGGCAGTTTTTATAGTACTGTGTAAGATTCCACTCCGCTGTACCAACTGTAAAGGTGCTTAAGCAGCCCAATTAATTGGGGTAGGGATTGGAAGAAGGTCTTTTTAGAGGATCTGATATTTCTTTGCCAAGGGCAAGAAATAAATAATTAAAAAAATAACTTGTCTTTTCTTCCATCCTTGAACAGCTCCAGACTCCTGTGAGCTCAGCCCGGAGCCAAATGGAGGCTGTGACTACTTGTGTCTCCCTGCACCTCAGATCTCTCCCCACTCTCCCAAGTACACATGTGCCTGTCCTGACAACATGTGGCTGGGTCCTGACATGAAGAAATGCTACAAAGGTAAATACAAGCACGTCTCTGTTCTAACAAAATCATGTTTAAGGTGAATAGATTTCCTGATGGTGGAACACAAACACTAGCTTCTGTATTCCTCTAATTGCTGCCTTCTGTACACAGCAGCACTGTGGTGTCCTTTGTTGAAAGCCTGCTTATTTTGGAAAGCTAAACTAGAAAAAGATATAGAAGGAATGGGAAAAAAAGGAATAGGGCCCAGCACTAGAAGTGTGAATGGTCAATAGATCATTAAAATGTGCCATGTTACTGCATATCTATCAATAGATATACATATGCAATGTATATTTATATATAGATACCTATATATCACTCTGATAATACCCTGAAGAGATGAGTGACTGCCATGTAGTTTTCCCTAACATGCAAAGAGTTCTTAATCCAAGTTTTCAGTGTCTTCCAGAGTTCTGAAAAAAAACCACAGGTTTTTGAACTTAAGTACCTTCCACCTAGAGTGATTTACTAGTATTGAAAAATTAAGTTTGACTTCAGGAAATAATTTCTGTAGCTTCAGGCAGAGAACTACCAATAGTCTTGACTACCTGGGAATTGGAATTTGGTTTCTGCTTCTATTCCTCCCCAGATTTATATCACCCTTTGTGATTTGCTTTGTGTACTTCCTTTAAACAAATTTCATTGTTGCTCTTGATTTTCAGAGCCTCCAGCTACTTCAGCTCCTGCTCTGGTTTCTACAACCACAGCATCCCGTTCTGCCAGTACCACAGCCAGTGCCAGCAACACCACTGAAGTCATCCCCAGAGCTGTACCAGAGGCTACAATTACCACCCCAAGTCTTCATCTACCTTCCACCACATCCATCCTCATAGATTCTGAGATGACCACTGGAAACAGCAATTTATCCCAGCACTGTAAGAGAATGATTCCTCTTTTCCTTTTCTGTACACACTGTGTCACACCACCCCATGCACTGGTGGGAGACTCGCCCTCACATCTGAGTTCCAGTGGGGCAGGTGCAGGCACACCCTGGTGCACAGTGGGACACTCAGGTGCTCTTCCTGCAGGCACCTGCATTCCAAGGGCTGATGTGATTCCAGTCACTCAGATATTAAGGAACTTACATCAGGTTTTTATCCAAGGCGCATAAAACAGGCCTGAGAGTTCACCCAAGTCCTTGCCTCATGCTCAGTCCTAGTTCCAGTGCTGCAGACAGCAGAACAGATGATTCTGCAGGCACTTCACTTGCTTTAACTGTTTAATTATTAATGTGATCCAGAACAGGTTGGGGGTGAAAAACGCCCCATGTGCAGCTTTGGTGCTGCTGGACACATGGAATCCCTGCAGCCCAAGACAAGCTGCCTCTGGTTTGTGTGGCTGTGCTTGGCATGTTAATGTGGCCTTGTCGTGACACAGGTTTGAAGTTTTGCATTATTTATCAGAAAAGCATCCCAGTGGAGAGCACTAATAGGCTCTCCTCAGGCTCACCCTCCATAATGAGCAAGCAATGGAACACCAGCCTACATCTCAGAGAACAGGTAATCCCTCCAGATCCGGCTGCCAAGGCAAAGTGGAGAGGCTGAACTGCTTCTCAAAAAGAAAAAAGTAAAATTCTAGTCCAGAGTGAAGACTTTGCTCTTCAGGACCTCAAACAGTCTTACATTGGTTTACACACAGTAAAATGCCTCTTCCCCCAAATGTTTGGCTGTTCATTGCATCTGGGAAGCAGCAGTGTAGAAGAGCAGTGCAGCACTCTGTGTGTGCTGCATGGGGAAAGCACAGCCCAGTGTCTAAAATGCACTCAGGTAAGTTCTCTTTGGGCAAGATGCTTTAAAACATAATAATTACTTTTTTAATAAGCCATGGAAGCAAGGTGCTTTTATTGTCCACATTGGAAGCAGGCTGCCACAGGGAAGTATTTAAAAGGATAAATTACCTTTTAAGTTCCATGAGTTGGTGTATCAAAAGAAAAACTGCAGTTAGTTCCTCCTCTCTTAGTTTCTGATATTTTAGCAAAAGTAAATTTTATATGCTGATCCCCTATATAAGAGCTCAGAACAAACATTTTAAAGTACATAGCTTGAAAGGTATATTGATTTATTTTTTTTTAAACATTTTCCTGTACTTGCTTTTTCTCTTGTAAGTACAGTACTGAGTTTTGGGGCCATTCCTGCATGCTGGGGCAGGCTGCAGCAATGAGGGAGAGATGTATAGACTGACTCCATAGCTGTAAATAATAAAAAAGGAAAAAATTAAACAGAGAAGCTGTGCAGATAGCTTTGAAGTACATTCCTTTTCTGACAGCTCAATAAATCATTAATTGTGTCAGTACTAGAAAGTGTTCTGCTGTGGATTTTTAAGAGCACTATTCACCATCCCCTGATCCAAGCATGGTATTTCCATTAAATGTCACATTTTTAAAACTGGCCTCCTTTCTCATGCTTGAAAATTTGAGGCACAAGCACAGCCCCCCATTTCTGGTTAGAGCTTCTCTGCTCCCCCTGGCCCTTGGCTGGGCAGGCTCTCAGGAGCACCCTGGAGGGTGCAGCACTGCATGGGGCTGGTCCCTGAGCAGAGGGGGCTCAGCCCAGCCCAGAGCTGGGGGTGCTTCTCAGCTTTGCCATAGCAATTTTCATAAACTCTTTGATAACAAAAGCTGTCTGATGGGCAGAACAACACTGATACTAACATAAACCGTGCTTTAAAACCAGCACATAAGTTAAATGATCTGAATGACTTCTGTAATTCCAGATGCAAATGATGATGAAGGCTTCGGTTCAACTGTGACAGCAGCTGTGATTGGAATTGTCATTCCTGTGGGTAAGCTGATTGGATTTAACCTTTGGGGTCACATCCAAGTGCCAGTGTAAATACACTCTTCCAGTTTTCAGGGGAAGGGAAGGAGTACAAGAACTGTTGAAATGGAAAAAAGTAGCCAGGTTTTGAGAAAATTACACAAGATGGCTCTCAAAATGGGAACATCCCAGGGGATCCATGCCTGGCAAATAACCCTTCCTCTCCCCTCTCCTCAGTGGTCATTGGCTTGCTGTGCATGGGGGGATACCTCATCTGGAGAAACTGGAAACGGAAGAACACTAAAAGCATGAATTTTGATAACCCAGTCTATAGGAAGACAACAGAAGAGGAGGATGAAGATGAAATCCACATTGGGCGGACGGCCCAAATCGGACACGTGTACCCAGCAGTAAGTAACCCAGGGCATGGCTGAGGGAGGAGGGGAGTTCTGTGGAGAGCTTCAATACAGAATTTCAGTTACTGTTGGTTGTTTGCCATATAATAACAAAGCCCTGAACTTCTTTAATATCCTTGATTAAGCAGAAGCCTAAACTTTTCTAGGCAGCTCATGCAGTTGTCTTAGAATATAGTGCTCTGTATAAGATACTCTGCTCAGATGGAGAATAACTGTCCTAATCAAGGTACTAAGATGAAAAGTGTAAAGCTGCCTGTGGGACAGGTGATTCCTTACCCTCTACTGGATTCTGTTATATCTGTGCTTAGACTGCTACCAAGAGTCTAAACTATCTTAAGGATAAACTGAGTTTCTCTGCAAACCAGGGAGAATATTTTCTCTACAATAACAGTGTAAAGAAGAGTGTCATTCCTCACTAAGAGGAGCGAGTGAGGTTCTGTAGGAAGTTAAGGAAAAGGAGCCTCCTTCCAAGTGGCAGCCCTGGGGAAATGAGCACTGGCAGGTACAACTGCACTGTAGGTTGAGAAGAGAGCAGAAAAATCCCTATAGACAGGCAGCTGTGTAGCTAATGCCCTGTATCATCTGAAGGTCCTGCACCAGATTCCACTAGAGAAGGTATCATCTCTTACCCAATACACTAGGGCAGTAAACTTTCCAACACCTCTTTAGTAACCCCATTCAGGAGGAAAAAAAAAATCACTCCCCAAACCAGATTTGCCATCGATCCACTTGGGACAACAACGAGCGTTTTAACAAGAAATAAAAGTTAGCAAGAGTATGACAGTTCCCAGATTTTCTCAAGCCTGTTCCTTTTCCCCACAGCGTGTGGCACTAAGCTTAGAAGATGATGGGTTGCCATGAGGATGAAGTTGCTGCTCCAAAAACACACCGAACAAATCTTTGGATCACAGAACCTGCTTCTTCCTTTTGATCGTTATTTATGTTGCAGAAGGGTAACCACAAAGTTATAATGAACTGCAAACATCCAAAGGATGTGAGAGTTTTGTATGTATAATCTTTTATACACATTTTAACTTGTTGCACTACCCATTTGTGATAGTGAATAAGCAACAGCTGAGCTACTAACTCAATGTACATAACCAGCCAGGCTGAAGGTTCAGTAGCTATTGCTTTATTTTAAGACTATATTTATAGATATTTTGTAAATATGTTGAATATGCTTTGTGGCTATCCATCAACATAAGTAAAATAAATTCTGTACAGGCAGTTTAGAAATATTTATTAACAAAATCTGGATTATAAGATCTGTTCTGTAAATATAGTAGAGGGGTGAGAGTATTTATTTTTTGTATGTTTGGCTTGCTGTGCATAGATTATCTGTGTATATATCTATCTGTACAAGATAGATATATAGGCATATAAATATATACATATATATAAGAATATATACATATATTTTAAAACTACTAGCCTACATTTATGAAAATTAGTGATAATTGAATTTCTACAAGATGTTTGAGAAGTTTGCTTTGAAATCTAAAGACACTAAGTAAGAAAGAGCTGCAGGGTAAGACAGCTGACCAGTGAAGCACTCCATTAGAAACAGCTTCTGATTTCCAGCCTGGCTCTTAAGGGTTGCTTTTACATTTTCCAGTCTATCCTCTGCAGTGCTTTTACCTGGAGAGCTATTGCCTAGAGCATTCCTGTCAGGAAGAACTCCTACAGCACCCAGGGGTTTTGTGTTGTATGGTTGCTTTTTTAACAGCCTGGTGCAAACCTGATTTAGGTTTTTTGTTTCTAAATGTACATCTAAATGCTTTTCCTCACTGGGAATCTTGCACCTCTCAAATCAGCTCAGAATTAGCAGAAACAAAGATGCAGCCCTATGCTTCCACACATCCAAAGTGAGATTCCCCCTGGATCATCAGGAAAAAACCTCAACCCAGTAACAGAGGTCCCTCCCTCCTTGCCCATGTCCTCCACTCATACTGATGAAGAGTCCAGCTCTAGGAGATGCTGGGGGCAGATGTGGAATTCTTTCCAGTGCAGCACTTACTGCCCATGGACCAGCCTGTCCCCCAGCAGGAATCCTGGACTGCAGAGCACTGGGCAAGGAGGCCAGAGCAGGGTACAAACCCAGCATTACCAGTATCTTTGGCTGGCCTATCCTGCACCTTGCAGAAAAACCACTTGGCTTTTCTCACCTCTTTCCATAAGATTCCCAGGGAATTCTGTGGAAAGTGAATACACTTTCCTATCACTGCATAATGGACTAGTACCTCCCTGCACTGTACCAAATACTAGAGAAATCTTCCTCATGTTTTTATGTCAGTCCGAGCTTCTGTAGNCTCTCATTTAGAATAAACTCACAGTGTAATTTGAGCTGGAAGCTGATTCTTGACTAAGAAAAGGAAGAAAGTGTCTAAAGCCCATTACAAACATAATACATACTCTCAAAATGCTTCATGGCCTGCATAGAAAATACAGAAGTAATCAAGCATCCTTCTATTCAAAATTTGAGATTTTAAGGCAGGGAAAAAATGAGTGAGATATCCCATTATTGTTTTAAGGTATGAAGCTCTCTTTCTACAAATCCATGCACTGTGTGCATGAAGAAAAAAGCTGAGCAAAGGCTGTATGTGATAACACTGTAACTAACAGATGAATGTAAATATATTTGAAAGTTCTACAGTTTTGATACTTTTTTAAGAACATGTACACACAAACAAATCTGTACAAACCATGTCCAAAAGGCTGCAGGTTTTTTCAAACCCTTGTAAATGAACTCAACGTGCAGTGCTGATTTCAACCTTTACAGATTTATAACTACTGAGAAGTCAAACACCAAATTTGTTTTTTAAGAAATTAATTATTTTAAATAATGGTTCAGATTGTTAGGGTGATATTTAACATTATAATAATTTCTGATCTGTCTTGTCATACTGAAGTTCTGTTAGAGTAAGTTCTTGCTTGGTGCCTTTTGTGTTTCAGTTCTTACGTTCCGGACAAAAGGCCCAGGGAGGGGTGGGGGGGTCTCTGTGTAACACTTGCTGTACTGGAAACCAAATGAACACGTTTGTAAAACAGTGCACTGTTTCTAGAGAAAGATTAAATTTTTTTATCTGGGACTACTGGACTAATTACTTCATGGTGTCTAAAATGGGATCATATCATATTTTGGGCTGAGTTTTCCTTAACTCTTGACAGCCAAAGCCATAGCGGGGCTTGGGAGCAGTGCTGTGCATCCAGCTGTTGAGTTGCAGCAGCCCTGGATATTCACATTCTACCTGTAAAGCAACAGATCATTTTGTTCTGAACTGACTTTCTCTGCCACTTTGCTTTTGGTCATCTGCAAATCACATGGAAAACAGCGGTGGGGGTTCATTATTTCCTTCAGCTGAACAATTATATCAGTGATGTAACTGAGTAAAACCTCAGTGCTACAAGTACACTGGTCCTTACCCAAAAGTAAATGGTGCATACAACAAAACTGGTTGAATTTTTAACCTCAACTATTACATGTCGGACTATTCAACAACTAATTCAAACTACTCAATTTCTTCTCACAGCTTTTGGTAAAACACACCTACACAGAAGCTGCAAAATTCTTTACAGACAAATAGGCACTCTTACACCATCCTGAAAAAAGGACAGAAATACTGCTATTCTTGGAATCACAGCAGGCAGTTTTAACTTCTTCATTTTAAATACACAGACTTCCATGGAAACAAAGCCAGAGTGAGGCTCACTGTACTTGCAAGTATGACAATAGTTTTAGCTGGAGACACAAGTGACTCAGAACTAAACACACAAGTCACTTCCCCTCTCTTCCCTGTCTCTTGTAAAAGTGAAATCCTAGATAAGAAACAAGGAGGGCATTTTCAGAAGAGGGGATGGATGGTTTGGGTATGACATTCACCTGTGCAGAGAAGCCTGAGCAGTCAAATGCTCAAAAGACTTTTCCCCTTTGGTCTGTGTGTGTAGGAAATCTACTGCACAACTTCAATTTTAAGTTACCAGCCAGAGGAATAAAGGAGCCATAAATACCCAGATCCATTAATAGGGACCTTCTGAAAGCCAAGACAACCAAACCAAACTGTGCATCAAATGATCACTGTTTTCCAACCCCAGGCAATCTGCAGGATGTACCCATAGCAGCATTTAGAAAGAGCACTGGAGACAATGCAACCTTTCCCCACCACATGTTGGTACAAAGCCTTGGAAGCAGCACATTTACTGAAAGTCCCTTTCAGTCAATTCTTGGCCCTAAAGGAAGCTGCCAAGCAAATAACACTTTTCAGACACAGAGAGTTATTACCAAACTAATATGAACTTGTGTACTGGTAAATGTTGGTGGTTTAGTTTTCTGTTTAACTGAAAATAAGTTTTTCTTACTTTAAAATATTTCTCAATTCCAGTTAAATATTTTAGCAGATAGAAAAACTGGAAACAACAACAACAAAAAATCAGCTCCAGGTATAAACAGAAAGGACAGAATAAGTGAAAAGAAGTGAAAGAGCCTCATAAGAAAATCCCAAACCTATCTGGGCAGTGAGGTATGCCTGCCAAAACAACTTTCTTTTTTTTTCCACTTTATGCTGTATTAACAATACAATTACACACATTAAACAATAACTGTACAGGCTGAACTAATCCTCACCAATACAGTGCTGCCTACTTCTGTTAGGACACTGTACAGCCACATGGACTCCTACAGATCCCTGCAGTGTTTGTGTAACACATGTGGCTTGGTCACCTCTCTGCCCTCTGCAGTGTGTTTGGCTTCATTTCCTCACACCATCAAATCAGCTCTTTAACTTCGGGAAACAGTTTTAAATCTGCCTTCCCAATTGACATCCTTGCCTGGAAGCAGGGGCTGTAGCCATGGGCTGTAGCAAGCACTTTCACTGCTCCACTGCAGGCCTTTGGAGAGTTGTGCCAATTGCAGTTGTCTCCAAAATGCAGTGTCAACATTGGAAGGATTCAAACGGAAAGACAAGACAGGGAATTTCGATGTGGAATATACAGAAGGCACCTTTTAGATTCAAGCCACAGTCCATGTGCCCATTAACATGCTGGGTGTTTGGTGGCCAGCTCAAAACACTAATTAACAAAACACCCACACTCCCTCCTGCTTCCTCTAAAGGTCCTGGGACTCTATTCCTGAAGGAATGCTCTGTAAGGCTTTGCACTGATCAAGGATGCCCTAGAAATGGCACACTGCTTGATGAAGGCATTGGTACAGTCCCAGGCAAGGACTTAACAGAGTTGTTCCAGTCACTTTGGGGGGTTGTTACGGATTGCCCTGATGACAAAATTTGAGGTGCAGCATGTTCTGCAACAACCTGCACAGGATCATTCCCAAGGAATGGCAGCAAGCATGGCCTAGCCAAGTCTGCCATTTCATGAGGAGGTGAAATGGCATAAATTGTGGGGTAACCCAAAGCCCTCAGTTTGTGCCAGGGACTGTCTGAGCTCTTGCACATAAAGGGTGAGACTGACCCCTAGTCTGCTACAGCAGCTGCACTAAAGGGATACACTGTTCAGCTGAAGTTACAGGAGAAAATAACATGCAGAGCCATGCACTTAAATAACTAATCTGCTGGGGGAGGAAGTGCTACAGAAAATCAGGAGCAGAGTTAAACTCAGAAAGAAGAGGGACAGGGGGGGAGGTGTTTTAACATTTTGATTTCTCATTATCCTACGCTGATTTAATTGATAATACATGACATTAATCTTTCCCCAAGTCAATTCAGTGTTGCCTCTGACAGTAACTGGTGAGTGATCTCTCCCTGTCCTTATTCCAGTCCCTGAGCCTTTTGTTACATTTCCTCTCCTCTTCCCAGCTGAGGATGGGAGTGACAGAGCAGCTTTGGTGGGCAAATGGCATCCAGAGAGGGTAAACACACCTCACCCATAAGAGGCTGATTTTCTACAGAGACCAAACTGGCTCTTTTCAGCCAGATGAAACGTGCCTGGCCAACAGTTTACCCAGCTCATTACACCTCAATCCGCAGGGAACAAACAGTGCACCTTGTTTTAACTGTACAGCTACAAGCACAGACTCCACAGCCAAGACACAAATCTCACAGAGTGAAATTTTATACAGATGAAGACAAACTTGGCTTTTGCTATCACAGCAGCAGACACAGTGACACAAACCATCAGCTTCACAATAGATTACCTCCCAGCAGTGTCCCCAGAGGGAGCCCCTGTGCCTCAGGGTGCTGACTGTGGATTTGTCACCCCAACAGTGGCAGCAGGTGCCACAGGAAGCGAACAAGCACCATCAGGGCTCAGTTCTCAGCCCTTACAGAAGGGCAGCAATGCTAACTTGTATCTGTACCCATGCACCAGCAAGCACAACGTGAATTAACATGCTTTAAAAAATAATACTCTTTTTCAAATTATTTGCAGCAATCAAATTTCCCAGTATACCCCAGTGGGAGAGCATTTCCTCACAGGATTAGCTGCTGCTGCCTGCTAAGTTCTCCACACTATTAAGGAAACCACTGTAATCTTGTCAGTCATGATAAGGCAGTGCCTTAGCAGGGAGCTGAAGTTATGACAGGGACACACGAAAATCTTCCCTGATAGCTGGGTAGGCCCCAGCCTGGTTCCATGGATGATGTACACAGGATTACTGAAGACTGATTTTTTTTTTTTGTCTTTATATCAGTTCTGTTCTTCAGCCCTTGCCTACAGCCCACCAAGTCAGGTGGAAGAGCAGAGCTTACACCTACAGTTCTTGGGCAGGTACAACTGAGGCCAAGTAACAAAGACACTCCACATCCCTCTAATTCAGGATTTTATCTGCTGAGTCTGCCAATCAAGGAATTAATTACTTCCAACTGTAGTAATTTATTTTCATGCATATATTCCCCCACTGGGGCTTAGCTAAAAGCACATACATTAATATAATTAATTAACATTACACATAAAGGATGATGGAAAGCCTTATGACCAAACAAGCCTCCAAGAAAAATCCCTGGATTTATTTATTTTACTAATAAGGCACAAACCTAAATGAGATCCAAGCAAAGAGAACACCTTGACATGATGCTCAGAAGATAAACAATCCTTGGAAAGAACTGTCTATGTCTAAGTTTTATTGGCAGAATTTTTCTTACAAAGGCTAAGTGGACTTTTACACTTCCTGTAATAATGAAAAACCACCATGATTTTTCATTATTTCAATTTTTACTTTTTCAATCTTTCATTATTCCAATTACTAGAAATTTGCATTTTTTACTAGCAATATGTGAAATAAAAAAAGCCTGACCTCATGAACTGACTTCATATTACTTTAATGCTTAAGGCATCAGTGGCAACAAAAGTCAAGAAGAAGTTTGTAATAAAAGCTTTTCCAATCACAGCAGCAGCTGGCAGCCTGCAGAAGAGCAGGTGAGATGAACAGAAGCTGCTGCTGCAAAGAAAACTCATGGTGAACACATAATTTTAACTTTGTGTGCAACCTTGATCTTCCCAGTTATGACCTGTCTTGATATGAACCATTGTTTTTCCAAGTACCAAGCCTGGCATAGTATGTAAATGCAGCCTATACACACATTAATAAACACTCAAAATTTTATAGGAATGGGCAAAACTTAGCAAACAAGCAACCCCATAAGAACACACTCTCCTAAACTCCTCAGCCCAGCCTAAAGCAAACACACAAATCCAGCCTGGGTAGACCTTCAACATGAAATGCTCAGTAAGCTACCACTCGGAATTTCTGGTTTCCCACTGTGCCTTCAAAGCAGAAAGCAAATGGTTTCATTTGGGATCCACTGCATGGGTGGACTGAATTAACTGATGGGGGGAAAAACCTTCAGCTGGCAGGAAAGATGAGGCAACAAAACCAAGGCTGCATGGGCTGGCTGAAAAGCAAAAAAATACAAATCCAGAATAATCACGCACACAACAACATAAGCTGTAATTTCATCAAAGATTTTAGTATGTCTTGTGCACAGAACTGTGCTTACAGAGTCCCTGTCACTCAGTTCACTGTCACTGACTGTGCCTTCAATGTGACTGCAGAGCAAACTGCTGCAGGTAACACAACCAACCATGCAAATTGCCAGTACCTGACCTCAAAATATGCTGTCACATCAGAGAGACCACCTCGAGTTTTCACCTTACAGGGCTGAGGTACATTTAGCAAATTCACCACCCAGATACTGGACAGGGCAGGGACAGAGGAGAGGAAACTGGAGGTTCTGAGGAGCACAAACAGCAAAGCATCAAACCCCTGCTCCTGCCTTGGCTGGGACACAAACACACATTAGCACATGCACTGGTGTATTTCTGTGATGCACAGATATCTCCCCCTTCCCTGAGAGACCCACGTGCTGTCTGTGAGCCCTACATGGGCAGGCTACAAAAGGCTCCATTTCACCCTAAATACTGGAGCAGTGCCTTCTAATGTGCAGGTACAGAAGCCTTTTAATTTCAATGAGTTGCTTCAAGGCAAAAATCCTAATGAAGACAACATAATTTGTAGTGTCAATAGCTATTAGTGCTATGAGGCTACAGAACACACTGAGCTTTCATTTAATATCTCCCTTTCAGAGCACACTCTGCCTTCACAACGAGAACAAGGCCAACCTCCAGCTGCTCCTGCAGACAGGGAGCCTACAGCCAGACATTATTTTGATTAATGTTTTCTGCTTTGAAAAGAAAATCAACACACAGTGCTATTTGTCATCAGACCCAAGGAATATCCAAAAATATGTCAGATTAGATTCATAAAGTAGTAGCTACTATCTTTCTGAGACTTTTGAGAGAGCATCTCCTGCTCCTTTGGGCTCCAGAGCAGCTCTGACCCCAGTTAGCTATCCTTCCCAAATTAAGCAGAAACTTTGCTAGCTGACTATGCAATATCTACTTTTGTCTGCTTACCTTCACCTTTGCAGCAGCCTCAAGTATCTCCTCTTCTCCATCAGCATTTTTGAAGAGTAAAACGTGATCAAAGCATAAATAAAGTTTGCTTCCAGAGAGGGTGAACCAAACTGCTGAGGAAAGATGGATGAAATGTGAGTGATCTGGGAGCAATGGCAATTAGAAGGAAATAAAGGGCAGCTGGGCTGGAACTCTGGGGGGAGTGACCTCAGCTGACACTTATTCAGAAGATTTGATAATCCCCTAACAAGGCATTTTAGCCTCCCAAGTGCACACAGGTGCTGCTGACAAGAAACAGAAGCAACTAGAAGGAAAAAAATACAGAGGGCAACTTTTTAGCTGTGAATTCATGTCAGCCTTTGGCACCTGATCATTAGTACTGGTACTCAGTACACAGCAAAAACATTGGGCAGTTTGAAAATTGTGCCCACATATAATTACTGTGCTGGCAGTCACTATATTCAACAAGACCATGCAAAGGACTGCATGGTAATTTCTGATGAAAAGGCACTTTTTATGCCTTTTTCTTTCTTTTTATGACAACACAGGCAGACAAAGGTGATTGCTTTCTTTTCTACCACTACCCTAAAATTAAGCCTTTCCCCACTGACACTCATTTGGCTTTATACCTCTGATCTGATGAGCATGTTGAAGTGAATTTTTTTAGCTCCTCTTTAATAATCTCAAAGACTGCTGGAGCAACACTGAAGTCAGGCGAACAAGTCAGTGAGGAGCTGGCTGTAAAGACTTAGGATGAATCACAATATAAATTTCACATAAAACCTCCACATTTTAAAATATTTTAGTTTTTCTTTCTTTTTTCCATGCAAAAAAAACCCCAGTCACTGTCTTCTACTGACATGATACTTTCTTTTGAGACAGAATGCAATTCACTCCCCTTAGAAAAGTTACCAGAGTGGGAATTTCTTCAAGCTCTTGAATACTGAACAAAACATGAAAAAAGCCTATAGCAGGCTGCAGGATAAACTACCCAGTTGGAGCTGAGTTGATTTGGGACAGGTGAAGTTAGGGGAAAAAATAAAACAGAAAAAAAAAAAAAGCAAGAAAAGAAAAAGAACTCCAGCAGCTTCAGCAGAAATAATGCAGTTTTAATGGACCATGGAATATCAGATACCCAGCAAGATGACCTTTTCTGCAGCACTGAAATAACAAAGCCATAGAACACAAACGGTGATAAACCAACTTCAACTTTACAAAATCAATTTATGTGAGAATAAAAGAACAAAAGACATGACCTTTTCTCTACTATTAAATAAACTAAATCCATTCTACTGAAGCCTTCTTTTTGAACAGAAGTTATTGCTTGACCTTTCTTATTCCAGCGCAGGATGCAAAGTGATTGGGGAAGCATTTAAGCACTTTTGTTCTTCCTAAATCACAGGTTTGTGCCACCACAGAGGGGAAAACAGGAGCTTCTGTAGGTACCACCAGAGATCTGTTACATGACCATAAGACACGGGGCAAAGACCACACAGGCTGGTGCTGAAAAGGAGTGGATATTTAGGCTGGAATATGGCTGGGCATCCAAACCAGCCCTGCATCTCCACAGGATCCTGCATAATTTCTTGACCTGCACAATGAAGACTATTAAAAGTGATGCACATTAATGGAACATTATTACACCAACACTGAGATTTGATAACTAACACTGATACAATTTTGTGTGCTGTTCTCAAATAATCAGATGTGCAAAATGCCTTTCCTGAAATTATCCTTTTCTGTGATATTACCACAAGATGAGTTCTTAGTAATTTATTGGATTCTCTACACAAACTGTTCTACAAACAGTATTAAATAGAAATAGAATGTAAATGAATGACAATTACATCATGTAATGTTAGTCTAAACATAATTTTACCTGTAACTTTTCTCCTGTGGGGTCAGTACCCAAGTAATGTCCAACAGATGGATATTGCTGACTGGGATAACTGCAAAATAGGTTTATTCATTGAAAATAGAAATGCGTTATTACTTCCAATCCTTCTAATCCCAAGAGCCATCTGTGGGCAAGATACTTTATTTGATGTAGAAAAAACATATGTATGTGAAAATGTATAAAAATATATGTATGAGTTCCTGAGGCTGCCACCCAGCACTCTGTTAAACCACTGTCAATAAGGTGCTGCTCATCCCCCATCCCTCTGGTTTAACAGGAGAGACTCTCAGTCACAGGAATCCTGACTAACTGGAAATCAAGAATCATTTTCTGAGAGAAACAAATCACTTTATTATGAGAAAAAACTCCCTGGCTTCTGGAGGGGATTAGTGAATTACAGTCAGTATCATCGTTTTCATCTCAGTTTGGGTTTCTATCCTCCTGTTTGCTTTTCTTTATCACTGAAAAAGTGCCAGTGATGTGAACATGGAACAGACCCAGCCTGATGGCTCCTGGGGGCAGCAGAGCAGTTATGCACAGCAAAACAGACTCTTGAAAAAGTTGACCAAGAACTCTTTGAGATCAGGGAACAAGGACAGGAGAACATCAGGACTGAGAGTGGTGTCTCCTGGCTGTGAAACAGTAGAGATCAACACCCAGAATCTGAGATTACGTGTCTCCATGTAGTATAGAAAGGACAATCTTTTGCCAAAAACCACAGACAAGGTGGAGAGAATAAATGCTGGTATCTTTAGAGCTGAAAAATAAAGAGCATTAGTGACCAAGGAGGATCTATGACACTGCTAATTTCAAGGCCTGCCCATCTATTGCTTTCAAGAGCCCTGAGCCCCCTGAACAAACCCCCAGGTTACTGTGAAAAGGTACATTTACTGATAAAGCAATCTTTTGCTGGATAAAGAAAAAGGTTGCCATGGCAACTGTGAATGAATTCAGCACATCACCTGCACACAAAGTCTGTCTGCAAGGGCTCTCTTGAAAGTTGAGGGTTTGCCTGCTTCTAGCTGGGGATCCCTGGAAATTGCACAAAGGTTTCCCAAAGAAGGATTGCACAGGAAATGGAAGGGACTTTTGCATGCACCAGATCAAAGGCTGCTCAAAGGCACAGTTATCTGTGTAAAAGGAAAGCAGTGTATTTTGCTTGACAATGATTTTCAAATGGCTGTAAAGATTGGAGAGTTTGATGTGTGCAGGGGACAAGTAAGGCCTGGAAGCTTTCTGTGAGCAGGCAGGTATGCCAGAGGTGTTTACCTTTTTGCAAATGAAGCCTTATGTTTGGATTTCCTGACCTACTACACCAGTTTCCTTCTCTACAGAATAAGGGAAAAGCAAAGGACCAAATATTGGAATCAAATACATTAGAAGAATGAGTTTTTTATAGGAGATGACAAGCATGAGAAAAAATGAAAAGCAAAACCAAATAAAAAGTATGCAGAAACACAGGTAAAAATATTAGAAATAAATAAAATTCAATTCAGCTTCTTCTCCAAGTGTAACAGAGAACATGAAGTCCACTCAGAGAAGACAAGCACACCTAAAAGGTAAAATCTAAGTTTCTGTTATACATGCACTGCCCTTGGTCTCTCACTTCTGTAAAGTTTGTGAAATTTGGGTGTGTCAAAAGGCTCTGCCAGAGCTTGGATTTTTAAAAAAAAAAAGCAAANAAAAAACCCCCAAACAACCAAAAACCCCTTGGATTTGGTAAAACATTTCAAATACAAGAAAAAACCCAGCACAAGGTTTATTGAAGCTAAAGCAAGGCCATATGAAAGCACAGAGGTTTCTTTGTAGCCCTTGCCTGAAGTATCATCTTGAGCAGCTCCACACTGGAGGATGTCCTTTCAAGTGACACGGCCCAGAACAGGGGCATTCCAATCAAGGAGGTAGAATGTTCAACACTCCTTTGGATATCACCACAAACATGCCTTGTAGACATAACCCACCCCTACAGGAAGGTCATGGGCTGAAGGTTAAACAAATACCTGTGTTTGCTCCCTGCCACCTGGGGAACCTTCAAACAGTTTGGCAGATTTGTTTGAACAAAATCAGCTTCCACAGAAATACATGACTAGAATACAGCACTTGGCTAATGGCTAAACAAAGAGCTGGAAACCTGTGGTGACATCAAATACCTCTTTGTCACGTAATACCAACATTTTGGGGAACTACTTAGAGCAGAATTCACAAAGGCTAACTCCAGTCAAAACGTGCACACTCTCTCAGAAGGAAGCACTGGAGACAAGCTTTCCCATGCCAGCCCTTTTATATCTCTGAACGTATAACATTCTGAAGTGAGAATTAAAGCTCTTCTGCTTTTAACTAGGAGCAAATACTATTTCATGTACGTTGAAGCCACAGTTCTATCAAGAAAAATCACAACAATTTAAATAAGTAATACATATTTTCATAAATTATTTGTGGCAGTGAACTACAAAGAGGTGAATTCATCTGTACTGCACCAAAACAGTTGATGGTCCTTCTTACACACCTCTACTTTTAACCAGTAGATAAAACTTGTCCATATCACAATTTTAAGATACAAACCAGGATGTCCTTACTGAACAGTGTATTAAAATGCACAGCTCAGTGTCAGCACAGAAACCCACGGTCTGTTTGTCTCCAGTAGACACAACAGGCTGCTGACTCAGCTGTATTTTGGTACTAATTATCTTTCACTCAATACAGGAATTAACATTCTTCAAAACGGGAATACAGTTCTCTTCCCAGGAACTAAAGAAGTAACAGAAGCATAACATGGATCCATGTGCAAACTCAGTGTAAACCTGGATGCTCTCTACAGCCAGTTAAATTAAGAGAGGACTCTGCAAAACACAAGAAAACTAAACATAAGGAAAGCTGTTTAACCCAGGCAGAGAAGGTGCTTGACCTGTTACCACAGTGAATAACACTGGAAGTCCATTATCTGTTCAAGAGTGAGCCTTAAATATTTCACCTCCCTCTATCTGTTTATTTTCTCTCTCTTGGTGAGTCTGTAATAAAGTCTTCTTTATTTAATGCATGCCCAGGGAATAGTGTCTTTAGGACCAAGCAAATAGTATTTTAAGTTAAACAAGAGAAAAATGCAATCTCTTTGCCTCGTTGTTTTAATTCAGTGAAGTCCTAAAACATATCCAAAACAGCTATTTAAACCTAATTTATGAGTGCCTAGATTTAAAGTCATATTTCTCCACAAAGTTACTGGTTTCCCTCTCAGTGTAATAACTTGGGTTAAAAGAAATCAACCACAAATCCCGACACTTTTGGTTTTGACTGTAGTAGTGAAAACTTAGAGCTTCTATCTCTTCAGAAGAGGAAGACATCACAAAACACTCACGGTTCCTGAAACTATACCCAAATCTGCCCTATCCATGGAGGATATATCCATGTCCAGATGTGGACACTGTGGGCTGGCCTCCAGGCAGAATTAACTAAAATCAGCAGGTTTATTTGATTATTCACACAATACCACACCAAAGACGATGTCATTTCCATGGGCAGATTAGATCTGGAAGCAGTTCAGCTATTCCATTCAGATCATAGTAGCAAATATTACCTGACTTAACTCTGAAGCGAAGCAGAGTGAGCTCCACTAGCCCTGCACCAGGGATGTGACACAGCACCACCTAAATGAAACCACCAGTGACAAACCCATTCCCAACTCTACCACAACAGAAAATGCTCTCCCCCATTGGGTATCCCCAATAAAAAGTGTCCCATTTAGTGATCAGCACAGGAGATACCCCCATGTCTGAAGGTTTCTTACAGGAGGGAGTGTCTCTGTCTCCTTTCAGGCTGGCAGGTATTACCCCAGGCCACTCATGCTCCAACCTCAGGCCATGAGGGATCTCAGCAAACCAGTCCCAGTGAGGCACCAAACAGCCCCAGGAGACAGAAACGTGGGCATTGCAGGCCTTTCCATTCTGATTAAAGGTATAGACACGCTGTGACTGCTCTGCCTCTGAGGGAAATGTCTCTATAAACGCACATTTTGGGCCTTTCTGCACATAGGATGGAAGGATGGTGTTATGACAAGGTGCGTATTGCACTCTTGCTGAATGTCAAGATCTGGGCTCGTAACAAAGGGATGGCTGCACCTCACCTCTTCCATTCCTGTGGAATATCGTAAGAAAGCCTTTATCAGTAGCAAGCGAATCATTTTCACTTCTTTTCCCAGAGAAGGCCCCATGCTTCAGAGCAGAGATCGCAGCTGATCCCTCACCGAGCCCCGCGCCCCGGCCCGGTCAGTCCCGGTGTGGGGGCGGCCCGGCGATGGCTCCGGGCAAAGGGGGCACTGCTGTCCCTCACCCTGGGGCTCGGTGTCGCCAGGGGGCCGGGCGATGGGGTTTGGGGCTGTTTTCCGGCGGGATGGCGGCGGGGCCGTGAGGGGCCGGAGGGGCCATGAGGGGCCGTGGGGCTGTGAGGGGCGGCCACGAGGAGCCGTNCCCCCTCAGGGCGCCGCCAGGGGGCGCCCCGCGCGCTCCCTCCCTCCCTCCCTCCCGGCCGGCCCGTGACGCGCCCCGCGCGCGCCGCCGCGCTGCACGCCGGGACTATGGCGAGCGATTTCTACCTGCGGTACTACGTGGGGCACAAGGGGAAGTTCGGGCACGAGTTCCTCGAGTTCGAGTTCCGACCCGACGGTGAGAGCGGGCGGGGGGCGGGCAGGGCCGGGGGGAGCGGCTGGGAGCGGCCCCAGGGCGCGGGGCCCGGCCCGGCCCGGCGCGGCTCTAAGGCGAGGCCTCTCCCCTCAGGGAAGCTGCGCTACGCCAACAACAGCAACTACAAGAACGATGTGATGATCCGCAAGGAGGTGAGTGAGCGCGGCGGGGGGGCCCTGCTGCCGGGCAGGGGCTGGGTCTCCATGCCGCGATGTTGTGTCCAGGCCTACGTGCACAAGAGCGTGATGGAGGAGCTGAAGAGGATCATCGACGACAGCGAAATCACCAAGGAGGACGATGCTCTGTGGCCGCCCCCTGACAGGGTGGGCCGGCAGGTGGGTGCGCGGTGTCTCCTCTCAGTTGCTGCTTTAATCTCCGTGGTTAGCTTCTTGGAACCACAACAGAACTTGTCCCTCAAGGCAGGATTGTTTCCAGCCAGAAGGGAAAACAGCTCTACTTTGAAGACCTGAGCAATGACTCAGTGCCAGTTTAGCTGTGGGAGTTAATAGGATTCACAGACCTGCTTCATTCAGTGTCTCTATAACAGAAACTTGTAAAAGAAAAATAAAAACCATCACAGTACTGAAATATTTCTGTAGCTTACACCATAAAGCAGTAGAGTTCCTGTAACCTTTTATTTTTCAGGAGCTTGAGATAGTAATTGGTGACGAGCACATCTCCTTTACCACGTCAAAAATCGGTTCACTCATCGATGTAAATCAGTCCAAGTACGTACCCTGCTTTTTCCAGCTGCTGTTGTTCTTATTTAACAATCTGTATTAAACTTGCTGATTACTGGGGACCTGTATTTTACACTGTTTCAAGGTACAGATCTGTTCCTGGGGGCACTGGTGGTCAGTGTTGCAGTGTAATGTACCAGCTGCCTTTACACTGTGGCATGACATGTTGTATGTGCAAACTCACCTTGCTGTAGGAATCCTGTTGCACATGTTCATTCCAAACTGACCTGCCTGCACCAGTGTCTTTGGAAGAACCAAGATTTCTGCATTTCACCTAAGCTGAAATGTTTTTTATTTTCAAATACTAAGTGCTGTTGCTTTTTGCTTTCATGAAAAAAATGCACATTTTGTTAAGACTTAAAATGTGTAAACATGGAGTACAGAATGTTTTATCAATGTAGAATGAAAAAAAACTGTTAATGGCTAAGGTGACCTCCAGAAAGTCTCCCTGTAGGCTTTGGGTTTTTTTAATAGGTTAGTTCTATAACCTCTTCTGTAAGAGCATCAGTCTTAACCTTCTTTCATTTTCTTTCCTTCTGTTGTGCACTGCAGAGACCCAGAAGGTTTGAGAGTATTCTACTACCTGGTCCAGGACCTTAAGTGTCTTGTCTTCAGTCTTATTGGACTCCACTTCAAGATTAAGCCAATTTAAATCAAACAGACTGAAGTTTGTGTTACATTCTGTACGGGGAATGGGTGGGGGGAGGATACTGTTCCAGCTTGTCACAGTTTCTGACCTGGAGCTTTTATGTATTTCAGATATTTTTTTTTTGTTGTTGTTAAAAACTGTCAGTGAATGTTCTTAATAAAAGGATGATATTTGTCTTTTTAATTTTTGAGTTGTGGTGAGACTCTGACTCCCTAACACTTCCTTTACCATGATGCACTCAGGATCTGTCACACATCCTCTGTTTCTCCATCTACCCAGCAGTAGAAAATGGAATTAAGCCTGGCTGTGTGAAATGAAACTTTTGCCGGTTTTTGGGCAGCCCAGCCATGCAAAGCATCTGCCTGGTGACAGCAGACACACCTCCCCTTGCCCCTGGCCTGTGCTCACCTGTCTGCCCCGAGCAGAGGTGGCCAACAGGCCACCCCGGAGCCTCCAGGATCTTCACCGATGCTCCCGTCCTGCTTCCTAAAAGCTGAAAAGCAACATAGAGTATATTTAGTGAAGTTCTACTCCAGCAGAGCTATGGGGCAGCATTAACTAAACCCTTGGGCTCTGAGGGCGGCAGAGCTGCCAAACTGCCTTTGCTCAGTAGCTACTGCGATTCAAACATTGCGGGCAAATGGCTCTTTAAAGGGTGAAATTCCCCGGTACCGGCGCCCGCCTGTCCCGCCCCGCGGGGGCGGTGCCCGCCGCCATCTTGGCTGAGGGCAACCGCGGCGGCTTCACCCGGCAGGGAGCGCCGGGCGCGGTCGCCATCTTGGCTGAGGGCACGGCCTCGGCGGGGCGCAGGGAGGCGAGAATTCCAGGGAAACTCCAGGGAGGAGCGGCCGGAGCCCCGCGCGGCCATGGGGGTAGGTGAGGTGGGGCCGGGCCGGGCCGGGCCGGGCCGGGGGGGCGCGATCCGGGCTGACGGCGCTGCCTTGCAGAGGATCGGGCTGCAGCTCCGCGCCACGCTGGAGAACATCACCCGGCTGCGCGCCGAGGGCCAGGACTTCCGGTGGTACCTCAAGGTGCGGCGGGGCCGGGGCCGGAGGGGATGGGGGGGGCCCTCGGCGGGGACACCCCTCGGCGGGGACACCCCTCGGTAGGGACACCCCTCGGCATCCCCCCCGCTCTGTTTTCCAGCTGAAATGTGCCAACTGCGGCGAAGTCTCTGAGAAGTGGCAGTACCTGCGGCTGATGGTGCGTGTCCCACCCCGGACAGAGGCGAGAGCCCCCACAGGCCCCTCACACACGTATTTGCATCAGGAATGGGACAGCTTGCGCTTTACACGGCAGTTTTTCAATAGCTGCACGCATTTCGTGATTTCCCCGTAGCTATATGCATTTAGGAAATGCTGTCGTATTCCCTGTTAGAAAAAATTGGATGCTGTCAAATTGAAATGTGCCACTGGAACGGTGATTGTTGGTGAGAAGGCATTTACATCTGCTTTCGAAAACACCTTTCTGTAAAAATGAGATTTGGAAACAAATTTCGAAGTGGTTGTGCCTGTACATTTCTGATGCTGATGGAGTATTTCTGCAGAAACTTAGGTAGTTCAAGGTGAGTTAAGCATGCTAAACTGGCATTTGGAAACTGAAAAAAACAGGATAAAAGGAAAAGTTCTTTTCTTCCAAATGATGGTCTTTTTTTTTTTTTTTTGGTTCCATGCTACTGAATGGTAAGAATGTATTTTGAGGAATTAGTAGAACATTTAGTAGAACATTTCTATATGGATAAAACATAACTATCCACTCCTCCCTATTTTAATCTAAACCAGAATTGTTCTTTGATAATCGCAGCTTCCTGAATGACCAACCTGTAGTTTAAAAAGGACAGCCCTTCTTGTGGCAGTATTTTTAAAAAGCTAAAGATCATTATCAAAGCTATTCTGCCATTCCAGAGGTTCTCCAGGCTACAGTGCAGTTTCCAAGGTGTCTCCTGTCATGGTTTTTAGGACAGTGCTCCCCTGAAGGGCGGCCGGGGCAGCGCCACGATGGTGCAGAAATGCAAGCTGTGCTCCCGGGAGAACTCCATCGGTGAGTGCTCACACAGGTCACAGGCACCACCCACCTTTGTTGCTTTTCCTGCCAGCTTTGGTTTTTCAGTCCCCATTCATTCACGGGGGGGGGGTTTGAGTTCCCAGCAGGTATGTACTTGGCATCACCCTCGGGAAGGAGACAGCAAGGCCTGGGGAGTCCAGGTTTGGGCGTGAATAAAACTCATCTGGAATGTCATTTTAAATAAAAAGCATGCAGTTTTTTGCATTGGTAAGGGTAGCAGTGTAAACTCCTCAGAAGAGAGAAAAATCGAACCCTGCCTTTTGAAGCTGCTGGAAATGCTTGGTGACTTTGATTCTTTTACTTTTTGTAAGGAAATTTAAGAAGAACCTGGTGCTTGGTTTGTGCTGAATAAAACCGAAGACATGCCACTCACTTTTACACTTTTTTTTTTTTTTGTTTTAGATATTTTAAGTCAGACAATCAAGCCCTACAATGTAAGTTTGTTTCCTTTTTTATATAACAAGTGAGAGACAAATAAGCATTAATACTACTTTGAGTTTTTCCTTTATCATCCTCTTTCAAGAACATGAAAAGCTGGTATTGTTCCCTGACAGGAATTGTCTCTTGTAGAGTCTCAAGTGTAGGATATTCTGATACACTTCATAAGCCAACACAGAACTGTATCACTCCAATCAGAGGTGATTACATAATGCCTCTATTAGTTTCCTTTTGAAGATTTCCTTGTGGTAGATTAAGAAATTCAAGTTGATGCCCACCTATTAAATGAGATTTTGCTGTCACTTGGGGCGTCAGAGATGACAGTACTGGCTTTAAAGCAATCCATTCTTAGACTAAGGCTTGTCACTGTCTTTATTAGATGGAAACTAATGGAATTCTGACTCAATCACAGGCTGAAGACAGTGAGAAATTCAAAACAATAGTGGAGTTTGAATGCCGAGGTCTGGAACCAGTTGACTTCCAACCACAGGTGAGTTTTTGTGATTTGCTTGTGTTTTTAAGAACAATTTTCATAGACTGTGATAAAATACACACTGTTTGAAATGGGTCTGGAACATCCTAGAATTCCCCAGACTCCCATCCTCTTTTTTCTACTTCATTTGGCTCCAACCAAGCCCCAAAACACTAACAACTGTGGTATTCTTTGTGCCAGTCAAGTTGACATTAAGCACATCTTAGTACTCAAACTGCCCTACAGGTGACTCAGCACTGCTCATCTGAATTCACCTGAGAGCTTTTCACAGCTCAGGTTGTTGCAAGAGTCCTTCCCCAAGGGGCACTGAGAGTGCAGCATTAGGCAGAGCACCACTGTGCTCCTTGGTGTGTTACACAGCCCATGAAGTCCAGGGTGTGAACAGGATTCAGCGCATGTCCTCTAAAAAACAAATTCTCGTGGGGATTTGACATCACTGAAGCCACAGGAAATGAATATTGGCATTTTTCCCTGTGAAACTTGACCAGACAAAGGCTGAAGATCACCAGCAGTTAAAGGCTGTTGCAAAGCACACCTCAAGGTTCAGAGTTAAAGGATTTCTTCAGGGCCAAGCCAGTCTGCAGTGACTCATCTGCTTGTGCATGGTCATGCTGTATGCCTGTTAACTCCCTACTATATATAACCTATTATTCCAGTCGGATTAGGTGTAAATACACTGACAAATATAAACCTGTCTTATCCTTCCCTCAGACTGTGATGCTGGGCTAAGAAACAGCCCAAAGAAGCCAATCCTACAACGAATTTGGTATAAATAGAACCTCCACTGCAGTGTGCTGCAGGAGGTTTTTGCTTTATCTGTTCATTTAAGTGAAGCCCATCTCTTTGAGGAACAGAATGGTTATTAGTTTATCTCTGTTTGAAAGCTGTGCAACCAGACCCAGGAACTTGCACCTCAAGAAAAATCTGTGGGAAGACTACAAAATGTAGATGTTTATAGCTCTGCATCCTAACTCGATTTTATCAGGAGGAAAAGACTTCACAGCTGTAATAAATGTTTAAATTTAATCTAAGTTTGGTCTCTGCACTTGATTGAAGAGTATAATTGAATCCCTAAAGAGGTATTTCAGTGAATTTTCTGATTCCTACATCACTAAATGAGAATTTTCTGATGCCTAAATGACTTCTGTAGTTTCAAACAGTTCTATAAACTGCTTTATATTTGGCATGATCCAGGCCAGCCTGGCTTCTCCACCACCTTATCTGGCTTTTGATTAGCACCAAACATGGCACATGGCCATAGTATTACTGTGTCTGCTTTGTGTTGTGCCTTCAGTCCCAGGGCTTCTTGTTCCTTGGAGGGCTGCTGAATGGCTCCAGGTGGCAAAAGCAGGGCTTCTTTTATTTGTCTAGTGTTTGTTCTGTACTGCAGCTCTGTAGTTTTGTCCCAGGATGCTGATCTTCCTCTCCACCCCAGCAGCTCCCTTGAGATGAGCTTCTGACAGCAACAGAAAGGCCACTGTGCCCTGCAGATCACACTCCTCTTGTTAGATCTCTTAGATCTGACACACTCTGTGGTTTATTTAACTCCCAAGTGCTTAGCCTTCCTTCAAATCCTGAAATACTTTAAAATCATGTGGCACATTATTACACAGCTAAATGTCTGACTGGCATTAGTGGGGTTTTCTCTATCAAAAATGCAAGTGTAGATCCCTTGTGGAAAACCAGGAGGAAGCTTTTAGCCATTTGTTAATAAAATTCTGTAGTCAGAAATGGCAATGTAAGAAACCTTCCTGTACACTACAGAAAGGGCTGGCATTTCTAACTTTACTTTTAAAACTAATAAATCTTAATGTACAGCTTGATAACTGTGAGCCCTAAAATGAGAGCTGTTCCTACAGAAGATAAACCAGGTCACCTTCCAAGGGCTGTTTTGTCTCACTCTTTAAAAACAACAACAGAAACAACAGTGAAGAACTCTCCTTTGAAATGACTGGGGATACTAATCTGTTCACTCAGCCAGCTGATCCTCCTTTCACACAGAGCTTGCTTGTCACTTCTGAATCTAAATCCAGTGCAAGTTGCTCCTTTTAGTGTGTCTTGGATTCTGAAAATATTTAAGCCAAAATTATTAACTGTCTTCCACATTTTCTTTCTGCTCTTTCCCCTGCAGTGAAAGTGTTACAAAGCTATTTTAGACATGATGCCCTATACAGACCTTAACTAGTCCAGAGCTTGACCATTCTTTCTACCTAATTTAAAAGAAATACAACGAAATTTTGTGCTGAGTTACTGTCTTTAAACTTGTTTCAACGATCCTATTTATTACTTCCTTGGTACAACTTAATTTTAAAAACTTTCTGCAAATGTGTTTTTGCAGGCAGGGTTTGCTGCTGAAGGTGCAGAATCTGGCACACCTTTCAATGACATAAACTTGTTAGAAAAGGTAAGTTGTCTTAGTTTCATTAGTAAATCTAATTATTTAGCTTGCTTTCCCCAAGTCACTAGTTCAAAATACACAGCCTAGACTAGTTTTGCTCTTCCCTGCAGCCACAGAAGGGTCATAGTTGGAGAGAGAAACTGCATCAACTATGAACAACCAGCAGCACTCACAGTGTCATTTTAGAAGTATGTATTTGATAACTCAGCAGGTGACAAAGGCAGAAATGCTACTGTTATTTAAGTCACTCAAATTCCAGAGAGCAGGAACCTGGAATACTAAATAGCTGGGCTTATGAATGGTGATTTGATTTTTCTAGGAAGATTCCCACGCATTTTCCTGTGCACAGATATATAACAAGTAATATAGACACTGTCCTTCAAAGCTCAGGATAATGACACCAGCACTGCAAATCTTCCTTGGCTGTGAGCAGGAATCTCAAGGTCAAATCTGTTCCCTGGTATCCTACTTGGCAGGGATCTACATGTCTGCTTACCCACCTGACTAGGGTATTGTAAATGACAGATAATCCTTTCACCTGCCGTGGTTGCCGCCTTGTCCACTACAGGCTGTGGACTGCATATGAAAAAACCTCCAACATTATAGAAATAAAAACACTGAGACTGAAGCTCATTTAATTTCAGGTCAGTGCTCTTGCTTCTCTCAGAACTTAACTTAGTGACTGCACAGTGCTTTCCACAGAAATCTAAGACCCAAATTTTGAGTAACATTTAGTTTCAGTTTGAATTGCAGCCTGTATGCATTCTGTCCCCCGTGACTAACACTCTGAAATCTTATTTCCTACAGGATTGGAATGACTATGATGAAAATACAAAGGAATCTGTTGGGATCTATGAAGTTACCCATAAATTTGTAAAATGCTAAAGTTCATGCCCCTAATAAATCTTGATATGCTTACTGATGGAGGAGCTGTATCCACCAGATACACAGTTTCCTTGGAGTTACTTTTCACATGGCTGCACTTCAAAAATGGAAATAGACCCATGAAGGTTGGAAAAGACCTCCAAGATGACCAAGTCTGACCTCTGACCGACACCACGAAGTTGTACTTACTGTCCCCAGCATTCCCTAATAAAGTGTTTTCCACAGAGCACGTGGAGATGGCCTCAGTACAAACTGCAAATAGCACATACATCTGACTGAACTGTGCCATTTTCTTAATGCTGTGGGGGGTTTTTAATAGATATGGTTGTGGTGGACTGTAACTTAACTGCTGTATACAGTGACTACTTAGACAACTTATAGCCCTAAAGTTTCCCATGAGAAAATGGCTACAAATATTAGTACAGGGTCTGAGTTCACTGTTAAAGGGAAGAGGTACACCTTTAGTAGCTTTCTGCCACTCAGGACACTGAGCTGAGTTACTGAGAGCACTTACTGAGCTTGACTGCTGTTGACAGTTACACATTTACAATCATCTGAAAATCAAGTTATCTTTCCAAGTACGTCATTAAGTAAACCTCATTTTTAGTTAAGACAGACTTTGTACTCCGTGGGGAGTGTGCTCACAATCTTGTCAGCTATTTGAAAACAAACAAAAAAACCCAACCCACCAAACAAACCCACACAGAAAAAACCCCAAACCCTCAAGTTTTTAGTAAATTTTATTCAGACTTTTGGTCTGATTATTGTTTCCTGATACATTATTTCATTCATCTTCCCAAATGAGCACCTTCCTTTCTTTGTTTAAATAAGCAATAACAATCATCCTAAGTTTTAAAGCAAGTTTTAAAATTAGGCTTTTCAAGTGAAAACTAGAACAGCACATGATAAGATGCAAATAGCCCTCACCAGGAAAAGTTCATAAACCTATTAAAAGTTCATTACCTCTTAAAGGCATGCCTCTCCCCTTCTAGCACTTGCAGTTCATACTTCCAAGATACAATATTGCTTCCACTTACTGTGATAAGAAAGACACTGGGAGAGCCTGGAAGCTGAGATATCCAAAGGAAGAGTAAAGGCACAGAGATTCCTGAGCCTCTGAACCTGACCTGTCACATCCAACCAAGGTGCTCACACTTTTCTGTTCTGCTAAATAGATTTGGTTGCCCAGGACAGGGCTGTGCTGAAAGACATGAGCTGCATTAGTTTTACACAGATCACAAAAGTTCTACTGTGCTGTTCAGCTCTGGAGAAACACTCATCCTTCCAGAAGAAAAAGAGTGGAAGTCAAGAGGGCTTAAAAGGCAGGAGTTTGAGTAATACATACCATATGAGTGCAGAATGCTTTCAGCAGTATTCTTTCCAACCTTCATAAAAAACATGAGCTATTGATAAAGGGACTACCCATGCTGTGTGATTCAGATATGGCAAACTTGGTGATTATTAATAGATTTATTAAAATACAGTCTTTTTCCAGACAATTTAACAACTCACTTGACTGATTGCAGGTCACTTAATGCCTCCCACTTCATTTTTGGTTTCTCTAGAAGTTGTTAGAGTGGAAGGGCTTCAAGCAGTTGAGGCACTATCAGTTTTGATATAAATTCAAGTTTAAAGAGAAAAGTAAGTGTGACAAATTAGTAAGCAAGCTTACTGCAAGTGCAAATGGAACCACTCATGTTTAAAATTATTGCATATATATTTTTTTTCAAATCTTAGCAGTTTAAGAGTAGCATCACAGTATTGATTTGAGTGTCTGAACACTCACGGAACACAGATGTTCCAAGTTCATAAACTCCTTTTATTTCAGATAATGTGTTTGAAGAACACATGGATCTGTTGGAACAGACCAATCTGTTACTTCATTTTACATTGTGAGTGCTTGTATTTCCTGAAACATGCACTCAAGGTCTGTAATTGATTTCTTTAAAATAGACACAAATTTCATAGTGCTTCTCACAGTACGAAGACACATGAAGCCAATTAAGCTGGGCAGTCTCAGCCATGCTGAACACTGATTAGTATGTCAATTAGACATAGTCTGCATTTTGTACTGCAACTGTGAAGTGTTCCAGTGTCTTTATGTCTAACTACCAATTTTCTTGCCCTTTAAAACATTAAAGATATCTTCTAGTGACTTGTATATACACTGAAGGAATTCTTTACCATTCCTACTTGGGTAAGAGGAAACATTACAACCTATCCAGTCATCATGTACCTGATATCCTAATCCAAAGCCATCAGACACCACGGGGCCAAACCCTCCCAGCTGCACAGCTGGGCTAACCAACGTGCTGGTGGAAAGGATGTTGTGATTGAGCCGAGCATAGGCTTGGTCTTGGTAGAAATCAGGCAGAGCAAGACCTTTGGACAAGGCTAAATAGCGCAGGCCAAAGAGGTGCCGGTCAAATCCCTGCCCTGTTGGAAGAAAATAACATGGATTAGAGAGATGGATCATTTTTGGGGGAAGTTTACTCATTTATTTTGACACCCCATTGTTCTTCAGCCACAAAAGAGGTCTGTAGAACTGGGGTTTGCTTTTGCATTAGCAGGAGTTCTTATTCAGAACCCAGACATTCTGCACTTCTCGTGCACACAGCCAAGGGGAAAGGGGTCTGTGGTTTTACTGCAAGCCTTGACCAGGATCATCGGAGTACACAAAAGTGCAATGCTAACAGACAATTTTAATAATACATTGCATTCTTTGATTAACTATTTATCTGAACATATGCAAGTCGCTTAAAGCAGAAAAAAAACTTTCCTAAAACTGAAGAGAAAGGCAAATTTTAGACTCTACGGGGTAATGTTCAAATTTTATTGAAACAATACAAGTTATACTTCTGGGAAGGACAATTTGAAAAAAAAACAAACTGAAAAATGTCAGGAGTAACCCAGCCAAAAAATCAGTTTGATTTGAAAATTGTTAAAGCCTTTATTCCCTGCAGGGATACAACAGTAACTCCTCAGACTTAAGGCAAAGTTCTTAGTTGCCTTGTGGAGTACAACTAAGTATTTACCCAATCTTCCAATACCCCAGCTGCCCTGAGGACAAAAGAGGTACAAAAAAATTCTCAACACATTAACAGTGATGTGGAAATCACTCCATCAGGAAATGAGTGTTACAGAAGGCACTTTAAACTGCAGC
Source organism: Scytalopus superciliaris (assembly GCA_013400415.1). Lineage (NCBI taxonomy): Eukaryota > Metazoa > Chordata > Aves > Passeriformes > Rhinocryptidae > Scytalopus > Scytalopus superciliaris. Next base: position 144,329 of record VXBX01001954.1, on the reverse strand, counting down.
CCTTGGCTACTGTTTTTGTCAAGTTTACATTAGCATCAGACTTGCATCAAAATCAAATGATTTAGTGATAAAGTAAATATTTACAGGCATTTCAGTGCACAAGCAGGAGAGTCTGATGTGTTCCTACTTACCCATAGCAGCCTCTTTTGTCAAACGGCCGTGGTATTTGGAGCACTCCACCACCAGCTTCTGCAGCTCTTCCGTGCTGTGCCTGGACAGCTCCTTGACGAAAGCCTGCGAGCACTTCTTTGTATGGACAGAGGCGGGGCGGATGGTTTCCGTGCGGCCGTGTTTGAAAGCTGCCGTGCTGCACGACTCGTAGGTAGCCACAGTCTGGTTGTACTGGCGAAGGAAAGCCATCTGGAAGGCCAGCTGAGCCACAGCATCTGGGCTCACCTTCTTCTGCTTTAGAAGGTCCTTGCCCCCTTCTTCGAACTGAATCATGTTAACAGACAGTGATTCTACAGTGGAGTCAAATTTCTGTTTGGCTTTGGTGATCCCTGCTTTTAAGGCATCATTCAGCTTGAAGTCAAGTTTCTGCACTGCTTTAGAGGAGTCTACTGAAGCAGGCTGGGACTGGGGGCTGATGGCTGGTGACTTGGTGCTATCTTTAAAAACCTCATTTTGAAACCTGAGCACAGCCACACCATCTCCCCAGGAATGTTCAAAATTGATTCCTGCAGTGCCATCCTTAGTTATGATAAGATTGAAGGATTTGTCATACCAGCGGTTAGCACCATCTCCATGCAGCATAGTGTGGGACAAGTGCACAAAGTCCTTAATGGGAAAATCATCTAAGCTTAAACAAAACACAGCAGAGTCTACTTTTTGAAGAGCTTCTTCGTTGCCATTATCCAGTAGGCTCTTTCTCAGTGATGCCCATGTATCTCGGTTTTCACTGGAGAGGTAGCCAAGAGGGAAGGCTGGGGCTGGACTGTTGTCACTGAGGATGTATTTCAAGTGTGCTTGTATTTCTGAGGGTTTCAGCATATTTCCATCTCTATCGATAACGTCAAACACATAAAAATTTCCATTTCTCAGTACTAGCAGATGCTTTGCCTTTTCATCTGTATAAAGCTCATCTTTCTCGAGCTTCGGCAGCCGAGTCGAGTTGAAAAGCCTGAAGTACTGAGACATGTCGAGGGGGTAAGCATTGACCATGTAGGCACCAAACCAGGACACCGAAGAAGGCACAAACCGGATAATTTTTTTAAAGAGCTCAGTGTCACTTTTTTCTGGATTGAGGTGAAAAACCTCTGGTTCAAGATAACCAGCCCTGAAGGTCTTCATAAAACGTACAGCAGAAACAGTCATGTTCGTAGCTCGCGTGAGCTGATCATTATATTCTGGTTTGGGGTCAGGATTAAAAGACATGAATGCATTAAAATTCAAAACGACAGGCTCACGTGCTTTTAGGTACATGTCAAACCAGGGACCTGGAAATCAAGAGTTGAGAAATAGGTCAGAACATGAAAGCAGCTCACTGAGTCAGACCAGAGGTTTGTGTAGTCCAGTTGTGATCATGAATAAACACATACTGGAGTGCCCACAAACACAACAGATGTGTGCAATTATTTGCCCAACCCCAGTTATGATGAAGGGTACAGTTGGCTAATAGTAAAAATAGTGGGTTTGGAGGAATCCATATCAAGGGTGTCAATGTGATTAGCAATGAGGACCAAATGCCGTGTTTTCTACACAGTTCAGTGATAAACCATAACTCCCATGACACACAGAGCAGCTCCCCAGCACTGAATTTTGGTGCACACCTCATGATTGGAGTGGTACATGCTTCTACCTACTCTTAATTTCTGCAACTCTCTGTCACTGAGGTTGAACCTTCTAGCTGGGCTGTAAGAAGGGCAATGGGCAGCTCAAAGGACTTAATTTACAATTTTAATTAGAGGTTCTGACAGTTGACTAACTAGAATTCACCTACAGTTTCAAAACCACGTCTGTCATCATCACATAGCCTTTTAAACTTGGACTTGAAAGTCCAGGGTGGAGTCCACTACACATACTTGCAGAAACCAATTTCAAGTGGAGCAGGTCTTTTCTGATGCCTAAGCAAGAATAATAACTAAAAAAAAGCAATACAGACACCGCAGTTCAGGGACAAAAAGCAGGTACTGATTAGCAGTGATAAACAGCATAAAGCCACCAGTTAAAACCCCAGATGCTGTTCAAAGTTAAATATAACAAACCAAACAGCAGTTTTTGTGAAATAATCTGGTATTCTTTACACTATTTGTGGTAGCTAACACCTTTATGGGGAGTCTCAACAAAGAGCAAGGATAGAAGTGCATTCACTGGGCAACATGGCAACTTCTACTTCCATAGGTATTTGAATATTTCCACCTCTGCTGCTATCTATCCAATACTTCCATAAGCAGACACTTGTATGTAGAAGTCAGTGGAAGCAGAATAATAAAAACTATATGCATGCTCTCCCTCTCCTAATGTGTTTTTCCTTATTCTCATTTTCCTCTTTCTTTGGCTCCTTTTGTCTCTTTAAAATACAGTTTTGTAATTTTCAGGGCTTTTAAGTCCAGAGCACTTACCACTTCTGCCTCCCGAACTTAGTCATATTCTCTGACTCCTCTCCTTCCTTAGAGTTTATTTTTCTTGCTAAATAATATAGAATTATTTGGAAATAATTGCTTAAAGGAGTTACTAGATCGCTTCTCTTTAACCTAAACCTAAACAGACAGCAGTGTAAAAAGCTGAACTGTATTAACTCATGAAAAAATACCAATCACAGTGTTCACATGATGTTATTCCAAATTCATGGATTACTGAAGCTTCAGCCTATTAGATTTGTAGCATAATGAGCTGTTACCAAAGCGTGTGATGATCTGCAGACTCCTCCCACACCCAGCAGACCACCATACCTGTGATGTAACTAGTGTGCTTGTTCTGATTGTCTTGAGCCACCAGTTGCTCATGTAGCTCTCTTCCAATCCCCTTTTCAAAGGCATGAGCGAGCTCTTCAGTCTTCCTACAGCAATCAAAAAAACAATCAAAATGCTGTCACAGTCCTGTTTTTTTATCTGTACCACTTGGCTTTGAAGCAGCACATGGCACTGCAGTTTGTTTGCCCCTACCTGAACTGGTCATCATTTAAAAGCGGTTTCTGGGCATTCAGGTATCTCATAATTGTATCTTCCAGTTTGGGAACAGGCAGCCTGAAGGAAGTGGAGCACAGACACATGCACTTTATGAGAAACAGTACGAATGAAGCCTGAGTTTCTTACACAGTCGTCTTTCCTTGTCTCCCTTCTTCCCTATCCTTCCTAATACTATTATAATACACGACTATATGCTACTATATAGACACTATATCATATATCCAAATATATACATATTGTACATACATATTATCCAAATGCCTCATAAGTTTCTTGTGGAAAAAGAGAAGTAGGGGAATAGATGGACACTGGTCAGCACAGCATAAGATTCTTGGGAACCAAGGCAGAAAAGCAGCCTGTCTGGATATTTCGGCTGCCAGCGCTGCCTCAGGCCTTGCCCCACTGCCGGGGGGCGCACATCGACCCTGGCTTACAAACCTCCCATTATCCCTGCCAGCTTCCCCTCAGCCTAAACGAGACAACACCCTCCTTGCTCAGAGACAATCCCGAGACACTCACGGGTACACTCTGCGACCGAAAGGGGTGTGTGTCAGCGGTGTGTTTATCCCCGCAGAGCGAGCGGCACAGCCGGGCGCTGTGGCAGCGCTGTGGCAGCGCCC